>JAVQJL010074311.1:0-29571 GCA_036024295.1 Nannoperca obscura | reverse complement strand
TGTGTGTGTGTGTGTGTGTGTGTGTGTGCCCGCCCATGTGAGTTATTGTGGGGTTTTTTGTTGTTGTTTTTTTTTTAGATTCTCTACGTGAGTTCAGCCCTGACCAGTGTGTACACACTTCCTGTTTGTTAGCCCATGTCCTCATCCTGTTTCTGTGCCCTCCCGTTTTCTCTCCACCCCTGACCTTTTAACCTTTTTTCTCACAGCTGAGGACACACGGCAGCAGGCCTGTTGTTCAGAGCTACTTCTGAACCACCAACTGCCACAGTTCAGCTGTCCCTCTGGAGCTGTATATTTAGAATGCTTAACTCGACAGTGCTGAGCCGCGCACTGTTTCCTGTTTGGCAGAGGCGGGATTGAAGGTTAAAAAGATATACAAACATCTGACTGGCTTTTCATGCAGGTTTTATTTCTGGGCATTTGGGGGGTAAAGCTGCTAGAACATGTATGAGCCTGGCTCATGTTGCAGGACAAAAGCCAGTCAGTTTTCTAGAGCTCGTGCACGCGGTCATTCAGCCAGTCAGCTCTGCAGAATTGAATGGTGGACGGTAAACCGGGTAGCTGGTAACTGACAATGATTGTTTGTGTGTGTGTTTGTGTCACATTGTGCCATCCAGCTGCCACGATGCCCAGGAGGAGCTGCAGGAGTTCCAGGAAGGGAGCCGGGAGCTGGAAGCAGAGTTGGAGGCACAGCTTGGCCAGGCCGAGCACCGCCTTCGAGATCTCCAAAGTGAAAACGAGAGACTGAAGAACGAGATGTCCAACATCAAGGTGACTGGGCCTGGCGACTTGCCCTGTAGCTTCTTTGAGGATTTGGCTTGCTTTTATGGTCTGTGGGTTAGGACACCAACAAACTAATTAGTGGTTACTTAAGAGGTTATCTCATCTCTTTGGAATCCTGGGGACAAGGTCCAATGTCTTTATTTGTATGCTTGGTCTTAATGAGGCATGCTTACAGGTAATCCTCCAGCACTCCTCAATAGGATGTCAGGATAAAGAGGAAGGAAATAGAAAAGGAAAAGTCCGGTTCCTAATCACAGCAGGCACGAATGTTTTTTTTCAGTGCGCTCGTCTCGTCGTCATGTCCACAGTTGAACTAATGACTGTTTACATTCAGTGAAATTACGGTAACCGCTGTACATGGAGCAGAAACGTATTGAGCTTGCCTGCATCAGCTAATGCTAAAAACTAGCTGCGTGATTGAACCAGAGAGATCGTGAATCATGCTTTCCAGGGGCCTCGGTACAGGCACACAGCCCTGCCACTGACTGCACCGTGACGTACCACATGGTAAATGAGCCACGGGGCCTCTCCAGGGAACAAAGAGGCTCTTTGAAAGTGAAATAATGTGGAAGAACATCTTTACTAACTAACCAGTCTTATGATTCACCCGGTTCTATTAACAACAGAAGGGGTACTGTTGTTAATACAAAATATGAAATGGTGCTTTCAATCTGCATGCCTCAGCAAAAGGATATTAAAGTGGATTTGTTTTCCCGGAGCAAGCCTGTTCGATGTCCTTGTTTCTCTATGCGCCCTCACTCCTTAGCTCATGTCTCTTCTTCACTCGGTCCATCTCTATCAGGAGAAGCTGGAGCAGCAGTACGCCCAGAGTTATAAACAGATCTCTATGCTGGAGGATGACCTGGGCCAGACGCGCAGCATCAAGGAGCAGCTCCACAAATACGTCCGAGAGCTTGAGCAGGCCAACGATGACCTGGAGAGAGCCAAAAGGTCAGACTGACACAGTGGACTCAATATGTGTCTGCTAAAACAAACGAAACACAGTGAAACGCACGAACGCTTTCATTTTGAAACCAAAACTGAAGCTCACAGTAGACGCTTCGGTTTGTTTGGTTTCTAACATTGAAATAATTTTGGTGCAGCTGCCCTTATTTACTTGTTGGTTGGTTGTCAGTATTGGAAGAAGAGAAATTAACAAGCTATCACGTCAAGGTTATTTTTGGAAGATGATGCATCAATAAATTCAGATTTTTATCAACTGTGGCATGCTAGCTAGCTGGTTAAGCTAACATTAGCTCCACGAGTTGATATGAAAAGCAATGGACTTTGACTGGCTTCCACCCGGTGGGGAAAATACTAACTACACAGTGCATGTGCAAGTTGTAAACAGGGCTTTTTTTAAATGGAACTCACCACCTCACAATCTAATCTTAGCTAATGATCTGCTTCTTGGCAAACATTCAGTTACTACTGTAGATCGTTAGCCGGTTTGCTAATGACTACAGCTTACATCAGAGAAGACAAACACATAGTTTAATCCATTCCTTACACTTTTGCTCCTGTGCTTAAAAATAAATAAATAAATAAAATACAACATAGGTTCTCCTATATGCAGAGTATCACTTGTACTAATTTAAATGTTTTGTGGGAGCGCTGAGGAGATGATGATGAATCAATTGAGCCTGCCGTAATGTTCATGAAACATTTTAACATCTGTGCCCATCGACCTCTATGTGCAGGGCAACAATAGTGTCTCTCGAGGACTTTGAGGGCCGTTTAAACCAGGCCATTGAGAGAAATGCCTTCCTGGAAAGTGAGCTGGATGAGAAGGAGTCTCTTCTGGTGTCGGTGCAGCGGCTGAAAGATGAAGCACGAGGTAAAGACGACGCACAGAAGAAGTCCTGTCCGACCTTTCGCAGGCAATATGTCGGCTGCGTAAGGGTTAGTGGAGTATTTGATGGGTTTGCCTCCCGTCTTCCGCAGACTTGAGGCAGGAGCTGGCGGTACGGGAGCGGACTACAGACAGGATGTCGGCACCCAGCTCACCCACCTTAGACATCGACAAGATGGATTCTGCAGTACAGGCTTCTTTATCCCTCCCAGCCACGCCCGTCGGAAAGAGCATAGAGCACCCCTTCATCAACTCAAAAGGTAAAGGTTAATTACTCTCACTCTTTATTGCACATGTGAAATAGGAAATTAACTTTCTATTAATACAAAAATATTTTGTGTGCCTGTGCAGCACTGACCAATGGATGTGGCAACTCGTCCCTCACTCCTTCTGCTAGAATCTCAGCTCTTAATATTGTTGGTGATCTCTTGAGGAAAGTCGGGGTATGTATTGCATGGCCTTTTTTATGTATGTAACGTTTGTCCTCTGTATGCAATATGAGTCAAATTATGAATAGTTTGCAGAACCCAGTGGAACAGTGTGTCCTCAGCCACAGGACAAACAGAAAGATGTTTATGATGAGGCTAAATACAGATATGTGTTTTCATTTTCGTGACCAGGCTTTGGAGTCCAAACTTGCCGCCTGTAGGAACTTTGCCAAAGACCAGGCAGCAAGAAAGAATTTCTCCAAAGACAACGGCACACTCATCAACAGCAACGCCACCAAGTTCTCTCACTCTCTACATACCACTTACTTCGACAAAACGTGAGTGTTTTTAGGAAGTGGTTTGGTTCTTCCGCTTGCTTCTTGTCTCACTGCGCAGAAAGGCATTTGTGTATTTGTGTATACATATGTGCTAATGTTGTACACGTCCATGTGGTAACTGCAGGACTGTTAATGGATTGGACCCCAGCTCCCTGACCTCCATGGCAACATCCAGAGCCCTGTCTCCACCAGGCATGCTGCCTCTGAGTGTGTGAGGCATCGCCGCGCCACATAACCCTCTGCTGAGACTCCTATCCACCCGACACAATGTGGGGACAGCAGAGAGGACACTTGAAAGACCGTTGCATTGTGTGTGTGTGTGAGAGAAAGAGAAAGAGAGTGGTGTGTGTGTGGGTTTGTGCATTTTTGAACGTGGAGTATGGAAGAGAGGCTTGACTACACAGTGACCTTGCCTCCAGTTTGCAGCTCTGAATGCATCTGTGAGTAGGTGCACGATGACGCGTACGTATGTTCCTACCACGTACTTGCATGTGCCTAAAGCTGCACTGTTCTCGTATGAACGTCACTGCAAACGTGTTGCTCTCTAGATGTCCGCTCTGAAGTGGCGCCGTTACACTCTTAGTTCCACTGTTCATCTGAAAACTATCCCTGACAAAAGGTCCTCAACAGACCACAGCTTCCTCTTGAGCTTCTTTTCCTCCTGTATTTTCACTTTAATTGCACAGTTAAAACACATTTCAATTTAGAATGTATTATATTTAAAAGGGAGATGTTCATATTAACTAATTTATCTCACAGTATGCTTTGAAGTGCAATGTTTCTTATTTGCTCTTTTCTTGCATGTGTGCATATGTAATGTGGGGCTGGAGAGGTACAGTTGCGCCCCATATTCATGACTGAAGTGAATGTTGATCGTTCAAAGCCATGTAGCCATAGTGCAGTCATTCCTCTTGTTACTGGCTACTTGCCGTCATTCATTCGGAAGTAGTCTCCATGTTAAAGCATGGAAATATCAGCTGGTTCTGTCCTCTGGGTTAAATCTGCACTTAAACAAACTGTTCCTCGCGGGTTTCGCTGCAGTCAAGTGTTTTTTGTCTATTGACATTACGAGGGAACCATTTTGCCTTTTTTTTTTTTAATGTTGTCATTCTAATGAAATCCACGATGGATTCATAATATGAGTAGGCGAATTTGGCTTTAAAAAACTCACACACAATAAAAAAAAACTGATTCAACAATCCCTTCTGAGGCGGTCTGTTAACCTCGGCCGGTGTACGTGAATTCATGGCCCACTGTGGCCTTCGTGTCATGCAGCGTATTTGCTAATTATCTGTTATTGTGTGAACTTAAATGTTAATTTTGACTCGACTCCTGGGTTATTAGCAGGTTGAATATTGGCAATGCTTTGTTTTACATCCCAGGAGTTTGTCCTGAATCCATTTTGCCCACATATTTCTCCCTTTCACCGACTTTTGTGTCACCATCTCGACAAGCCTTTAGTATTCACTTTAATCTGATAACATGAGATGTCAGCACTCTGTGAGTCTGTTTCTAAAGCGTGTTCTACAGTCTGTGCATATAGTTGGTAAGGATGCTAATTTTGCCTACCACATTTGTACATACTGACATTAAGGTCCTATTTATTTTAGATTCTGTATGGCATGTTCAGATAATGAATGGTAAAAGCCATTGTATTATGATATTGAATTGTTTGTCAAAATTGTTTAAGTAAATAAAGATTGAGATAACAAATGTGGGGTGTAGTTTGGGTCGTATACACGATACAGCACAAGTTCCACTTATGTCATTGCTATTGTACAATGTTTAAACCATAACATTTGCAGAAAATGGACCTTGAGCTTAAGACTCGTGTTAAACTATTTCCAATGTCAATAATGAACCAGGAAGCTCAAAGACGATTTAAACTCACGGTACATTTAATATAAACATTAAAAGCAAAGTAACGAGGAGTGAAAAGTTGGTGGTATCATTCATCTGAAAGAAAAAAAAATTCAATTTAAGTTCAATTTCAGTTATATATTCCCAGTTCAGCTCCCTCCACACAGTTTCTGACTTTCCCAGCAGTCCATCAGGGTGCACAAAATCTAAAGGCCTAATTTCTTCTCCATTGCCTCCTTTAATACGTTCTTCTTGATCTAGAAAAACAGAAAGTTGCAGTCTCGTATTAATCAACAATAAATGATCTTGATAGTTCAGGTATGTCGGCGTTAGAGCAGAAGCATCGTACCTTTCCAGAGGCCGTCAGAGGGTAATTATCCACGAAGATCACATAGTGTGGGATCTTGAAGTAAGAGATCTGGGAGGGGGAAACGGTCCACAAACGTTACAGCTGTGCTCAGATTCTGAGTGTGTTGAGCTTCATTCACCACCTTCTCTCACCTGGCCTTTGCAGAATGCTCTTATCTCTTCTGCGCTGGAGGTCTGGCCCTCCCTCGTCCTGACGCAGGCACACACCTGCTCGCCCAGCCGCTCGTCTTTCACCCCGACCACCTGGGAAACGGATAGAAATAGAACAACTAGAATCTCATTTAGTATGACATGACATATATTCTCATTAAATGCTTTTTATACTTTTTTTTTTTTTTAAATAATAAAAAGTATGACTACAATTGTCCCCACATTTACAGAGATGATCTGTTCTCTGCTGCCCTCCAGTGGTCTCACCTGCACCTCCTGTACTTTGGGATGTGTGTAGAGAAATTGCTCTATCTCAGCGGGGTAGATGTTCTCGCCTCCTCGGATGATCATGTCCTTGACGCGGCCTTCGATGCGGCAGTATCCCAGACTGTTCAGACTGGCCGTGTCACTGTGTAGAAGACAATCACACAACATGTCACATGTATACTATATTATTTCCACACGTGAGCACCAACAACTGGGCCGTGCCTCTGCGTTGGGACAAACACTCGGTATACATTGTGCATACAGGATCTCACCCTGTCCTGTACCACCGGGCTTGGCAGACAGCCTCTCTGGTTTTCTCCGGATCGTCCCAGTACCCAATCATCACACAGTTGCCTCTGATCAACAGCTCTCCTGAGGCCCCCAAGGGGACCATCTCCCCAGTATTAGGGTCCACCACTTTAGCCTATAGCAAAGACACACGGTCATAACTTGCAGTGTTGTTAAGGCCATATATAGGTCGTAATTTGCGTGACAAATAAGGCATACCTCAGTGTGACTCATGATACATCCAACAGTATTCATCTTCAGCTCCTCGTTGTCTTGTGGGAATCCCATAAAAGTAACAGGGCTGTTCTCAGTGGTTCCATAACATATCTACTGAAACATGATGTACACATGTTCATATATGCCGGAGAAGCTATACTATGTTTTATACATAATTATGTGAAACGGTATAGGACATGTAACCGCTCACCGTTATCTCTTTCATGTTCATGTCCGTTTTCAGTTTTCTCATAATCTCAGAAGGGCACGGAGAACCTCCCATGATGCCTGAAACCACACGACAAACGGCACACAGACGAGGACACCTCAGATCCGTGCAAAACATCAAGTTCAATGCAACATATTAATCGGGTTTTTGTATTCACGTCCTCTTACCAGCTTCAACTGATGACAAATCATACTTGTGTGATTGTTGTTGGCTAAGCATGTCGGTGAACATTGTGGGAGTGCCATAGACGAAATTGCACCTTGAGTAAAGAATATATATATAAATATATGAAATGGCATTCAATTAAAGGGCATAATGTTATGTTTGTGAAGGTCATTTGGGGGGTGAGCATACTTTTCTCCCTGAATGGCCTCTAGGTTGGCTCGGCTGTTGTAGCCAAAGGAAGGGAAGACCAGTGAGATACCATGCACTGCCATATTGATCCCTCCCATCACAGAGCCAAAGCAGTGGTACATGGGTACAGGCACACACACTCGCACCTGAGGCTGACGGGAAATACGAGAAATAAGATCACTTACATTTCACAGTTTGTGTTTTTTTTTTTCAAATCGAGAGACAAATATGGACTTACTCTCCATCTAAAACCCATTCGCAGTCCCATGAAGTAGGCATTGTTCACAATATTGTGGTGGGAGAGAGTGACTCCCTTCGGTCTCCCTGTGGTCCCCTGAAACAAACCAACAGGCGACATGACTTGATCTGAATCACTGTTAGATCTGTGTTACATCGAAACACCAGTCCGAGTGATACGACACGTGTGTGCCAGTGCGAACGGTGCAAAACTGAGGATTACTGATGTGAACTGAATGTTGATGGGGTCATCGCAGGACAGCTTGCTCTGCAGATCCATCAGCTCTTGGAGGTGCCGACTCTCCCCTGCTTGCATCACATCCTCTGCGTGGAGCATCCCTGGCTGTCTGCTGTCTGTCACAATCACCATCCGCAAGTCTGGCAACCTGGCAGACACAAGACTAAACCATAAAGTATAGATTGTGTCCTTTGGGAAGTATTAACAATCTCTTACTCCCATGATGACCATAGAGAAAGAATATATATATTTATTCTGACGTTTGACTTTGGTTCTACCGAACCTGGAGCTTTTGATCATTCCCATCGTGTCTATCTCCGGGCAAATCTCCCTCAGAATCTGACAGAAATGTTGTGTTTTAAAGCGGGTAGGGCAGACCACAGCTTTACACTGGACCTGCATATGACAAATACGTTCTGTTGAATAAGAATCATTTTCACTATGAAAACAGTTGTCAGTGGTCATGCTTTTGTATTTTACTGTGGTTCAGTAGTTCGACATGTTTATATAAGAAGGCTAAAATCCTGTTAAACTAATTGTCTTACCTTCTTTAGAGTAAACTCCACTTCTTTCACCTGATAGGCCGGGTTCAACGACACCTGCAAGGATAACAACAGTTTAAAGTCAAGTGTATGCTTACATACACCTTTTTCAAATACATACATACCATATCAAACACATATTCTGTACTACATGACTGTATATCTTGATATCATGTAAATGCAACTTAATACTATATATATATATATATATATTAACAGATTATAATGAGTGGCACAACAATAGCTCCCCAGGGCCACAGAAAGGGTTCAACATCCTCACAGAAGCAGCAGAGTTAGCAGAGGTAACTGTTTGTCTGACCACAAGGCAGATTTAAATATATAATCAGCTCCCAAACTGACCAGTATAATTCCAGCCTTGGCTGAAGCGAACTGGAAAAGGATCCACTCATATGTGTTGGGGCCCCAAACTCCCAGTCGGTCGCCTCGCCTCAGGCCCAAAGCAAGCAGACCCGCAGCCACTTTGTCTACCTGCACCAATAAATGTCATTTTATGATACATGCATTAAAGCTGCAGAGAGCAGAAGCTGAAAGCATGAAATCGGAGTCGCACATCTTGCTGAAACTGTGCAAAGGTTTTCCGGATGCCGTTCTGCAGGAAGACCACGGCTTCACGGTCAGGCCAGCGCTGGACTGTGGAGTCCAGGATCTGGCCTACAGTGAGGGGGAGCAGAGAGACGGTGGAGGTGCCATGGACATAGCTGCTGGTCAGAGAGGGTTTGTGAGGAGGAGTGTCCACGTGGAGTGACCTGGCATAAAGAACAAAACTCAGGAGAAAGCACAGGGGTCGAGGTCGACTATAATTTGAGCGTTATAATTGAAGGGACTTACCAGTGGGTAATTCACTATTCCTCTGTCTAACTGAATACATTAAACTTGAGGAATACGAGAAAACATACACAGTGCCAACAAAAGCAGGCTCAGTCTCAGGCATAATAGCCAAGAAAAACCAAAGCATGAGTTGACTGATGGAAGGAACAATTTCGTGAAGCCATTGTTTCATGGCATCGATATGACCCTCAAACCAAACAATCGTGGAAAAACCCTGAGCTCATACTGACCAGGCAAATGGTTTTATTTATTTTTGTCAGCTATCATATGAGGAATTTCTTCTTTGCTCATTGTTTTCTCTATTTTGCATTATAACATGTATACTTCCCCAAACTTTCCAGGTTGTTGGGTCATTAACAACTCATAAAATGTTCAGTTAAACTCATAGTAAGTATTTTTTTAGCCTTTGGTGCACATCATTTTTTCACCATCCACCACCATTGTTAAATATCACCATCTGTTAGCAGGCCTGTACGGCTGTGCGAGAGCTGTATGCCAGCGTCAGTTGGGGCTGAAGACTACAAGTTTGAAAATAAAAGAATTTTTGATGTGTGGAGTTTGAAAGAAGTGAGGTCACCAGACATCTGTAGCCCGCTCCTCATCTGTTTGAGGCTAGCACCTCGAGGCTACATTAGCCACAACTATCATAACACACCTCCCACCGAACTGTAATGTGTTGCATTGTTGGTAATGTAGGCACCAGATTCTGACTGTGTGGAATATAAAAGATATCTCTGTTTCTGAGACATTCATTTTTATCTCTTTTTTTAAACTGTTCATTGTGAGTTGAACCATGCTATCGAATTGCAATGCTAAATCGCTGGAATGTTCTAAAAATACTCCATTACAAGTAAAATTACTTCGTTTAACATGTTAATTAAAAATACAGAAGTGTTATCAGCAAAATGTAGTTAAAGCATCAAAAGTAAAAGTACTCGTGCAGAATGGCTCCTTTATTATAGAATATTATAGTATTCTAGTTTTTATCACTAATGAATACAAGTAACTAAGATAATAATGCTTGTTGTATACCACTGGGTACTGCACCATATCATAAAACCACATAGGACAATATTTCCAATATTTCTGAAATGTAGAGGGGCTGAGGTATAAAGTGGCATAAAATGGAAACACTCAAGTAAAGAACAAGTATGTCAAAATTGAAAATAAGCACAATACTTGGAGAAAAAGTATTTCATTACATTCCACCACTAGTAAGTTACATGGTCTCTATGGAAGACCATTACAAAAGCCTAGATTTGGAAGATGTTAACTTTACACAGCTGAAAGAAATCCATTCCTATGAGATGCTTCAAAAACCTGCCAGTGTGGTGCAGAAAATGTTAACATTGCAACAGATAGCAAATCAAAAATGCTGGCATTCAGGTGCATGTTGATCTAAATGTTTAGGTTGTTTCAATTGACCACCTCCAATCAATAAACAGAAGAGGCACCTACAGGTCTCGCAAAGATCTGTGTCGCCTGATTTAAACGCTGTTTTTATATATTTGAAGCAAACCATTAGAGACTCCTCAACACAAACATGCTCAATACCTTTGTTAGTGTCGCCATGTTGCCCTTTGACCAATGAACATAAAGAGCTTAAACTTACCGACACCACTGGAGCAAACCTGTGCTGCATGTTTTCCAAGTCTTGCTGTGTTTGAGTGTTTCCACAGATCCGAAACTGTGAGCACAGGACTTCAGCAGTGAGGAAAAAATCATTGCATATGTTCGATCTAAATAGTGTCTGAAAAATACTGAGATACTGAGCTGGTTCCGACCTGCTTATCTTTACTGGTTTTCGAATTTATCATCTATGTGTAATCTTTAACTTCTACTCTTCCTTATTGGCTGAGAGATAAGAGTGCCTTAGCCATTTGCCCATTTCAAACCCATTTCAGTATATTTCAAGAAAACATTAACTATAAATAACCAATATTAACCATTAACCACGAGGACCAAGAGGAAAGAGAGCTGGTTTTACACACCGTTCCTTCTCCTGCCTCATTAGTGGTGTGAACTCAAAAAGCAACAGGCAAACAGCTGCTAAGAAACATGAGCCATCAGGAGTAAACACACACAAAAAAAGCTGGTACAAGCTACACTTAAACTCAACACATTCATTAAAACTCCTTTAGAAGAAAGAAGTGGACACAACAAATATGTCAAAGATGAATAACACAGCAAATAATAATAATATTTAAACTTTTAGCAAAACAACAAGAGCATTTGTCCAGACAAGGCAGGGACTAAATAACAGAAATGTCCCATGCTACTGCAGGGGATATTTAAATAATGCAGAAATAGGAATTCTAAACAATTCCGCTTTATAATATATTTTTTGTTTAACCCCCCTCACCTCCATAAAGTTAAACTGATTTTTTTTTATAAAAACATAATCACTTTTCAAATGATCAATATGCAGTTGCAGTCACACATTTTGTTTACTTTCCTTGGCATAAAAAGAGCCTGTCCCATATGTAGCAATATTTGTCAAGACTTGCAAATATTTACATAAAACAAAACAAGCTAAAAGTTGGTTAGAATGATTACAGCTTCATATGAAGAAGCCTGCAGTGCCACCTACAGGCCACAGGATGCCTTTCTTGTGAATTCACAGGGAGAGTGACACCCTTTATCAATATATTTGTATGGCAGGTTTTATTATGACGGAAACCAAATATTCCAAATATTAAACATAGGTCCAGAAATAATGTACACTTTGTAGGCTACGAAACAACAACTTTTATACACAAACGTCAAGCGTGTTCATGTGGAATGGTGCTGAGTTTGTAAACTGTCAAAAAGGTACATATGCTAAATTAATACTTTTGCAGTGTAGAATATCTCACTGTAAAAGTATTGACGCATTAGTCAGCACTAGTGAGCTCTAATTCATCTTTTACCATTAAAAACTTTATCATAAAACAATAAAAAAAATACACTTTTAAGTGTGACTTTTAGAAAATTTCAGAGCCATGGGTTTATCAGTGCACTGTTTTAATACCCTATATAGTTTCTCTTGTATACAAATGTGTGTTCGTATATCACACGCTGGTAACATACACTGTGTTTTCTGACGTTGTTCCTTTTGAGGCGACGAACTTGCAGTCAGGGGTCAGGATTACAACAGGCTTCTGGTAGAGAGCTGATGGCGTCTCCATGCTCTTCTTCTTCTTGTTCTTCTCCTCCTTATCTCTCTTACTGTCCATGAAGTAGAAGAACCCAAAGAGAAAGACACTGGCAGAGAATACGCACACACTGCACGCGTAGAAGACATATGAATACTGGCCTGTATGGTCCACCAACATGCCTGTGAAATTCAAAAACAGCGTCAAGGGATGGATGGATGTAAAGCTGACCTGAGACATAATTCATCTGCGGTGTTGGCGAATTTCTCTTGAAACTAACTTTACTTTGTTACCTGTTCCCTAAATAGCACATGTGGGATCAAGTCATTGTTTTGCAAGTCACAAGTAAGTCTCAAGTCTTTCTTAAAGTTCGTGGTCAAGTCCCAAGTCCGAAACGTTGATTTTCGAGTTCCAAACAAGTCATAGTGTCCTCGTCACCAACTTTAATGTCATTTTAACAATACAGTAATTTATTACATTTAAACAATTCAAGAATGCTTTTTCAAATTTGTATTTGTGCAACTGAAGCTGTTTTTGTCCTGACTACTTTAATCACAAATTTAATTTTCATTAAGTTAGTATTTGTGAGGCTCAAGTTAGCCAACACGGTAGAAAAAAACAGTACGCATGTGGAAACGTGATAAAGTCATGTCTAAAGTTGTCCTTAAATTCGGTACAATTTCAGTAAACTAATTGTTCAAAAGAAAACGTCTTCTACCTTCCTTGCCATTATCCCTGGTACATATTGACAATAATCAGTTATTTTATATATCTCCTGGAAATATTGCTACACATTGTTTCTGCTGGAGGGTCAAATTACACTTTGTTTACGCTGTGTATATATTTGCTAGCTCCAGACTAGAGCAGAAGTCATCCACTGGACCTACCTACCACAATGTGATGGTTTTAAAACATTAGGATAAGCCGTTCCGTGGCTTGCATTTAGCAAACACGAGTTTTAGGATCATTTGTCTGTATACTGTGTTCAATTTGAGTGGCTTGAGTAGAGTGGGGCATCCGTTAGTCGTAGAATTGGTGGTTTACCAAAGATTGCTCCTGTGGTATGTATTCGTGGGACGTTTTGGGTGCCTTGTGCATCTGCACAAAAGCATCTGCCAATTTAATGCAATATGGAAGTTTAATGTTAAGTTTTCAGGAGTTACAGAAAAATATGTTTTGTCATAATACATTTTGTCATAATGCATCCAGTGAATGGCAGCTTTGTCATTGTAGGCAGTATAAAAAAACACATATTCAGTACAAGAGGTGAAACAGGTAAGACTCAAGTGGAGCAGTTTATAAGAGATGATGATAAGATGTCATAGAGAGTTTGAAAGATTCCGCTTTGTGACGTTATGAGAATAAAACTATCACTGACAGGCCACGGCTGAATGGAGACGAGAGAACTTAACATGCTTTGCCTTTTTCTCACCATTTGTGTGCATTTCCAGTCAAAAACTATTGAACACATGCCGAGATTGCATTTGTTTTTTTTCCAGCTGGTTAAAATTTGAAGGAATATGGCAAAAGACTGGATGTACTGTGATAGCAAACATCACAACACCATGACTCAGCTGCAAAAACTCTCAATATCCCTTCTGTTTGTTCACTGTTCAAATTTAACCTGTAAGTCGCTCACGGTTATATCACGCAGCAAACCCCCCAACAAATTAACAACTGATTAAATAAAAAATAAAAAACAATGTTAGATTGTAATCAAGTTATTCATTCCAATTTAAACACAACTCTACGGCACAGTGCCCACTATTCGTCTGTGGCAGTAGCTGATCTTCATCTTTTGTGAGCTCCATCACCACACAGCTATACGCGATCCGAAAAGCTGCAGTTCGGAACCCCAGCCAGCACCTTGACATGCTGCTCCTTCTCGTCTGGGTTTTGAGGAGAAACAAGCTCACTCACTGAGCTACAAACAGTGAGACATTTCACTTAAAAACCATTCATGTCAATCATGGTGGTGCTAGAGGGAAAAGTCAGAGGTTTAAGAAAGTCATTAGGATTCATCCTTTCGGGATCATGAATATTTGTACAACATTTCAGCGCAATGTATCAAATCCATCAAAATCTATCAAGTTCTTGAGATATTTCAGTGCGTGTATGTGTGTGTGGTGTGTGTATACCTGCTAAAGGTGGCCCGATTAGCAGTGTTCCACTTTCCAGCATGCAGAGAAGTCCGAGTGCCGAGGGGAAGCGGCTCATCTCCACCGTGTCCATCAGCACGGTGAAGACCAGGGAGCCGCCCACGCTCATGGACAGGCCGAAGATCACCACGTAGCCCAGAAGAGCTTCGAACGAGGACGACGCTCCACAGATGCAGTTGCTCAGTCCGTTCACGAGCACAGCGCCGGCAAACACGTACACAAAACCGTTGCTGGCCTTAAAGCGCGGCAGGCCCAAGACAAGGGCAGCGGTGGGTCGCACTGCGATGTTCACCAGGCCCAGGATGGACATCAGGAAGGCTGCAGAGTCTGTCTTCATGTTATGGTGGGTAGCATAAGGCACCAGATAGACCAGAGGTACCACCGCCCCCACCATCATCCAGGTCACACCCACAGCATAGACACGGTAGCGAGGATTACTCACGAGCAGGTCAAAGGCCATATGTCTGTGTAGGAATGCTATAAAGCCACAAAACGCAGTCCTTGCGCGGTCTTTCACCCCTTTTGTCTCCTGCTGCAGAGAGAGGTTGTTCGATTTATCCGAAACCTGAGAGCCCCTGGGTTTGTTTGGTCCTGATGCGACGGGCCTCATCACTGCCCCACACGCACAGCAGTTTAGCTGCACCCCGCCCAGAATCAGGAAGCTGCCGCGCCAGCCAAACTGACTGAGCAGGACATTGACAATCAGGGGTAAAGCGCTCAGGCCCACAGCCGTGCCGGTCGACGCCAAGGCGTTCGCAAAGACACGACGGTGCACAAAATAGTGACCCATGATGGTCACGGATGGCTGGAAAGAAAGGCAGAATCCCAGTCCTGCGGAGGAGAGGACAGAGAGTCTGATGAGCAGTCACGGTGGTGGAAAAGTGTGAAAGTGTGGAAGTGCGCAGCTCCTCACCTGTGATCCCGCTAGTGACGTAAATGTCAGTGATGGTCCTGGCCATGGCAGAGAACACCATGCCCAGTCCACTTAAGAGCCCGCCCATCATCACTGTTGCCCGGCAACCGAAACGCTCCACTAACATGCTGCAAAAAGGACCTGTATCAAATACAAATTTTAATACAGAGAAGAGTGTTTTAGTCCATCCCACGTGGGTTATTTACCATGCACTATTTTACTTTGTACAACAAGACAATCTAAACTCAATATAAATCCATGAAAAAGACATAAATAATAGATAAATACATGTGTAAAAGTCATTTTCACCCTTTATATGACTAAACAAGGGATCACACAAACGTAACGTAAAAACGTAAAAATCTATTACTCAAACCAACATACTTTTCAAATATAAACAGACAAAGAGACTGTGACAGATAATAATGTGATAAGTAAAGTAATATTTAATTTTACGATAATCTTTTCAAATACAAATGGAAAGGCTCGTGTTCACAGAATGCAACACAGTGTCAAACAATGTCCTTATTAGCACAACAAACCAACCTGATTTGCATCTATTATTTCTGAACAGAGAAATGAGGCCTCACAAAGAAGGACCAAAAAAAGGACAAATGAATATCCTCTTATCTCCAGTGTATTCCCAGAAACACATAAACATTGGTGATATCTGCTTTCTACTCTTGCCAAAATGTGGGTTTCCAGACTCACCAAACCTGATTAATGGCAAATACATTACTGATCAAATAAGGTAGACATCTAAATCAGCTTGTGTCCCATCTTCAGGCTTTTACCAATCTTTTCCCACTGATACAGACATAAAACAAAGCTCTGTTACAAATTACCTGTTTGTATTTAACGTATAGCGCATACAGCAGCATGCAGTAATAGTCAAATCCATGCAAACCCTTTAAAGGAAATATAATGTGCATGAATATGGTGAAAGGGCAAGAAGAGTGCTGAACAGATGTTCCAGTACACTCATATGTCTTATGGGCAACATTTGACTCACCCTTTCAGGCAATCACATAACTTACATGCTGACGGTCCAGCCTCTGGTGTTTCACAAAGAAGGAAGCAAATCATACCGTCTAGCAGCTGATATCTTCTGTGTTCTACAGGCAGGAGCCAAGAAAGGCCTAACATTTTCACTGAAACAACAGCCCTGTGGCTTATTCTAGGACAGACTCTACTTATTTATCTCCACTGCAATAAGAAAACCTTCAGGTGTTTCTTGTTTTGTCTAACAAATTTGAGTGTGAAATCTTTTTTCCCCACTGAACCGCTTCTTAACAAAGAAGAAATAAGAAGAAATATTTAAGATCTGATAGCCAAATAAGACAAATAAACTCTCCTGCACAGGAACAATGGCTACAGTCTGACCCTGAACTTATCGCGACCGCAGCCTGACTCATTGTTGTACAAAGAAGCAAGAGAGTAAATGTGTATTTCTATATAACCTTTTTTCTCATTTGCATAAAGTTTGTATAACTCATGCCAAGTAGAAAAACCACCCTCTGCCTGTGTGTGTGCATGTGTTACACTTCTAAGGTCTTCAGAGGGGAAAGATAAAGGTATCTCATCATGCACATTTCACCCAGATTCTGTAAGTGTGGGATCTACTGATGTGTATGGCAGTCTATATACCTCCAGCATGCAGCATGGCGGTCATGATGGCCGGCACCCAGGAAGTCTCTGTGTTGCTGGCGTTGAACTCTGTTTGAAGGTCTCTGTAGAAGATACCCATGCATGAGGGGAAGGCCAGAGTTAGAGACAGAACCAACATGGTGGCTACCAGCACCACCCAGCCCCAGCCCCCGTCGGGTGCAGCCTGATGGTTGCGTTGAGCGGGGCCACCCACCTGCACAGCATTCGTGGGACAGGAGGAGGACTCCTGCTCCTCTTCTTGGTTTTCCGTCTCTGAACCACTTTGCTGTGCTCCTGACTGTGCTGCACTCCTGACTGCGGAGGATACGTCTCCATGGCAGTGCCTGTTTGCTGTGGCTGATGTCTCGTCCTCCACCACCTGAATCATTCTGCCTGCGGCTGCTGTTGGTGCTGCTTCCTCTGTTGGAGATAAGTCACAGGCAGGGCTGTAGCCAGGATTCAGGAAATACTGAGGGCATGAGTGAGTGCAACACATATTTTTTCATATTTTACGTTTATATTTTATTGTTTTTAAAACCCCCAAATCCTAGAGACAATCCTGGAGACATGTCCTCCGTGTCCTGTGGATGTTATGCAGTCCCTTAAAGAGTGAAAAGTGAGGGATGAAAATCAGCTGCCCTACAGAATGACATACGTATGATATATTTGTATTTAAACTAATTAAACAGGCTGCTGCGAGAGCTGGTAACAAAACCGTCAACCATGTATTTGAAATGAATGGCAGCATTAAGACTGAGACCTTTTTTAATGTATTTTTTAATTGAGATTTAAATGAATAAAATATTGTTTGCTTCAGCATCACTAAAAGATTAACTGGTTTTTCAGGTAGTAGTCTGATTGTATGCACTTGTGTTTGTCTAGTCATGATCATAAAAAGATCATGAATCACTTCCTTATAACAGGTTGTCTCAAACTGCAGCACCACAGAGGGTGCTGACAGCCCAAAACATAATCCCAACCAGATCTCCAGATCTTTTTTTTTTTTTTTTACAGAGTAACAAAGTGACAAAACAGCCTGCTATCAGGATTTAATTAAAGTATAATAACAACTGATAACCTCCATGTTATTCTAGCCCACGCTTTGGTTGTAAACCTATTATATGAGGACAATTTAATCCAAGCTCATTTATCTCCATGGTAACTTTGTAATTTCGCCATCGCTTTAAAATCCTAAAATAACATTAAGCAAACATTATAGCTGATAACTGTACACCAAAATGCAACACCATCTCATATCAGTACACATTATTTATTAAAACAGCTGTTATTAATATGATTATTTTATGTCTCTCGTCGCTTTATTCTTCTTTTTTCTCTCTTTTTTCTTTTATCTGTAAAACACTAAATACAGTTGTTAAGAAATGTTTTATACAAATAAAGTTTAATTGTAGTAGTGGTAGTAGTATTTGTCAGAACAGGCTAGCGAGCATATTTAAGTGAACGACCACGCTTTCGTCTTAGTCAAGTCTTAGTTAGAAATACATTTTTATTATTAAGATTTGTTTTTATCTCTGTCTCCGGGGTTTTCTTACCTTTTGGCTCTCGCTTCTTGGTCCTTGTCTTTAACTTTTTGCGCATCCCCTTGCGGTCAACAGCACCTGGACTTCTCACCGGCCCAACCCGTCTTATTGAGCAGTCTGCCGTGTCAAGCTGGAGACTGAAAAGTCATACCGGATATGATTTTCCAAATAAAACTACAATGGTCACAAACGCTTGCTGAGACTTTAGTCATGCCATTTGGGGTTTTAGTTTGCAAGTACATAAAGGCCAGTTTGTTGACTTGAAATACATATAAAGCAGGAAAAAAATTACAAAATTTATTAAATTACAGTTCATCAATCTCCAGCACGTATTCATAGGATACATATTATCCTTTTTTTTTTTTTTTTCCAGTGCAAATGTCCCTCTGTCTAATATACAGTAGTCTACATTTTAAACATAACCATGAAGCTCAGAAACAAACTATCACTGTTGTGTTCACTGAAACAATAATGTCACAATCTTCAGTGCGTGAATAAACGTGTGATTATCACTAATATTTCTAGGTAGCCTATTCAAAGGGGAATTGTTTTAGCAAACAATATAAGCCCCTGCACCATGTAACTCATCCCAGTAAAAAATAATAGACCTTTTTGAATATTTTAGACCGGCATTTACGTACTTGGGCGGTTGGTTGTCTTATTTTGAAGGTTGTCCACCGGAAGTTATAGTACCACATTGTTTGTGACTGGACGTGCATTTCACCGTCCCCAAAACCTCCTGTTTGAGTTACAGTTTTTCAAAGTGCAGTGCAGAGCTGTATCAGGAAAATGTGATAATTTTTGAAAAATGTATTTATATTTGTAACCTGTTTTTAAACATTTACCTGTTCTGTGGGCTTGTGGCAAAGCGCCACGGGCAGGGTGGGATCATTAGACCATGAGTAGAATGATGAGTTTCCACTGCCCTCTCGTGGTCACAAAGAAAAACTGCAAGAGTTAAATTAGAGTTAATGCACACAGGTACACCATCAGTCAGATGCACTCTCTCTCTATATATAATATTATAAGCGCTGATGTCTATTTTACGTCATTAAAAGTCCGCATTTGAGCTAAATGAACACTCATTATTATAAATACCATAGAAAACACTATCAGGCAACAAAACCTTCAAAATAAAACCACGAAGAGAGACAGTGGGGCTAGCTAATTATCATTGTCGTCCGCCAAGGATGAAAATAAAAACTGGTGGTTTAAAGTTGGGGGGAAAAAATCGCGGACGAGGTTTTTCTCTGATAAAACACGAATATCACGAATCAAAATCTCCAGCAGAACATTAACGTTAAATA
This sequence comes from Nannoperca obscura, assembly GCA_036024295.1. Classification (NCBI taxonomy): domain Eukaryota; kingdom Metazoa; phylum Chordata; class Actinopteri; order Centrarchiformes; family Percichthyidae; genus Nannoperca; species Nannoperca obscura. Next base: position 9,870 of record JAVQJL010074311.1, on the reverse strand, counting down.
AACGCGAGCTCATTTCCGGTTCCGGTCGACAGTTCGGAGGAGTTCGTGTCCCACGACGGTATGACGCTCAAGTATATCAAAAATATGCCTTAAACCGATTGTCACGATCTCACCCGGAGGGAACTGTAGTATATTACAAAATGTTACAACACGACACTATTGTAAATGTGCTGTTTCGTATTCCGATGTCCGCGGTGTTGTTCTGACCTTGCTCATGTTAGCTATGTTTGCTAACTGGCTTCAAGTACAGCAATTCTCCATCAGTCGGACTTCACCAACAGGGAAACAGTCGCTGTATGTCAATAAAGAGACGTTTTGAGAATAAAAGATGATTTTTTTCCCCTCTCCCCTCAAGTTAACACACTGTGAAACATGGCCGGGAGAAGAGCTCCGCTGAAAGCCATCGACTGGCTGGCGTTTGCAGAGCGGGTGCCACCCAACCAGAGGACCATGTTTAACAACCTGAAGACACGGAGCGATGCTATTTCTGCAAAGTTTGTATTCCCCGTTACATTCCGTTTTCCCACATCCTGTATTCTGAACATAGTATTGAGGTCGTATTCTTCTGTGAATTTAGCAGGCACAAAGTACACAGTATGTTGGTAATACACTTTTTTTTTAAGGTGGTGTAGTAGGTAGCACAATCTCCTCAAAGCGAGGAGGTCCTGGGTTCGAGCCCACTGGCTCGCGGGGGCCTTAACGTGTCTCTTCCACCCAAGATGTCATTTCTCTGCTCGTCTGCACACTGCTGACAGTAAACTGAGGTGTTAATCTCCAGGTGATCTGTGTCCACAGGCTCACGTCTCTGCCAGAGAGACCTGCGGCCATTGACTGGAGCTACTACAGGTCTGCTGTGGCCAAAGCGGGCATGGTGGACGAGTTTGAAAAGAAGGTAAGAGAAGATCATAAGGTGGCCAGTCTGACAGTTTAATCCTGGAAACGGATTTAAGTCTTTGAACAGAAGTGTGAATAAAACCCATACGTTATTATTAAGGCAGGTTGTAGAGTATTTTCTTGTGATCAGATATAGTATGAACGTCCTGTCTCCTTTTCAGTTCTCCACCCTGAAGGTTCCTGAGCCTGTAGACACTCAGACTGCTCTTATCAACGGCCAGGAGGCAGAAGCGGTCAGTGTCTAGACGGCATATGCTAACAGTGTATTGCAATTTTGAATTGTTTAACTCTGCGTATTTCTCTGTACCTCGACATCATTGGAAACGAGGGAAACCTCTATGATTTTAGAGGCTTAAATTAAGGTTTGAATTCATGAACTAATGAATTTTATTCAGAGATGCTTCTGCATGTCCCATCATTAACACGAGCCGTGTGATGGGTGAAAACCTTTGGAAAGCAGCGTTCATTTTCATGCCTCATCATTCAAAATATAGAAACTATGTACAAACACCAGCAATCATAGAATAAACCAGATACCTACGACTTATTTAGGTTTATAAACAAACTTTGAATAGAATAGTATTTATTTTAATCATGTTTGAGAATATTCTTAGAGCTGTGTCATTTAAAACCATTTCATCCACAAGTGGATTTGTTCTAGATGGTCTTTAAGTTATTTTCTGTTGTTCTAAAATGCTGTGAGGTCGCATGCAAAATAGCTTGGCAAAGGATTTTTGTCGCGTACACAAACGTGTCTTGAAGCCCATTGTGTTCGCGTCTCTTTTTGTCTTCCAGAACGCCACAGCTGCTGCCTACGTTGAAGCATCCAAAGCTCGTATCGCCCAGTATGAGAAAGAGGTAGGAATTATATTACATGTAAAAACGTACGTCATCGTGTGTGTGCGTGCGTGCGCGTGTCATTAATAATCTGGATCACACAGATGTACAGACTAAAGGCACGGTCACGTTACACTTCTGTCCTACAAATATCTCCCATTCGCTTCTATTGAAGCCCGCACGACGGATAAATGCACTGTGTTTGGAAATGGAGAATTTCCATGTAATGTATTATATTTATTTTTCACCATATTATCACACAACCAAACTACAAACTGTTCATTTATTACCCGCCTTGGAGCTGTAACATCACTTCCTTTTTGATGAGTGTGGAATGGAAATGCAGTGCGTCCGTACCTGTTTGCTACCACTCTAGGGTTTTGTTTTTCTCTTTTGCAGTTTTATTTTAAAAATGTGTGCATTGACTCGTGCAGGTAGAAACAAACAAAATGCAGTAATACTTCTGGACTGCAACAGAAATGTGGTCCTTATTTTCCTCCACTGTCTTCATTTACCTGATTCTACTGGAAACTCTTCATGAATATCCTCTTTTCTCCTGATCATGTGACCTTCCTTCCCCCCAGCTGGACAAATTCAAGAACATGATTCCCTTCGACCAGATGACCATCGAAGACCTGAACGAGACTTTCCCAGAAACCAAGCTGGACAAAGAGAAACATCCTTACTGGCCACACAAACCCATTGCTGAACTGTAAACGCCACCACCCTGACAATATTCCATAACCTGTATCTTCCACTGAGGAAAACCTGTACAGTATGTATATAAAACTCTTGTTTCATCCATTCAGGAGTTTATAAAATAACTGAAATGTTGTTCCACTGTAAGAACTATATGAATGGAAAGGGGGGGGGAAATGAAACATGACGTATTTGTTTTGTTTCTTCTCATTAAGACTCATGCAATTCCTGAAAATATGGCTCAACTTTCTTGCTTCTTCTGTGATCAGTTAAATGAGCTAAAGGTTGTCGGTGGGCCCGTTATAAACAACCTCATAGACCCCTCGCAGGCCAACGACTGTTATTTTATTACTGGATTTCTTCCCGGGCGTCATGAGCTGAACCCGATCTGCTGGACTATGTTTTCTTTCGGAGTTCGGTATGAAATATCTTGCAGCGCTCACTGAAACATCCGACTCTTGTGGATGCACTGATGCATTTTTAAGCACACACTCGGACAAATCGCTCGCAGCAGAAAGGTACTGGTTTCCTTCCCTCGTGGGGTCACTGTTGTCTTTGGGACGGTGACTTGCAGTTATCAGTTTTCTGCATCAGCACTGCAGAAGTGCTCGTCTCTGTATATTGTACTCGTGTCTGCAGCTACGCACAGTGCCTTATTGTACAGGATGCATTGGACGGATTCAAGTCAGCAGGTCTGCAGTGCACACGATCATCGCTCCTTCAGCCCTCTATTTATGCAGTGTCAGTCTTGTTCAGGCTTTGTTTTGACTACAGCGTAAATCTTACATTTCACCACGGCTGGAAATGCGAGTGGCCTCTGGGACTGGAGAGAGACTTGAAACATAAAGCGTACTATTCTGTGCTCTCACTGTACTGTTATTATGGCTTTGGTTTGTGGGCTAATACTGCACATAACTCGGTCCATCGGCGTAGGCATGATGGTGATAAGTAGAGGAATGTACTCTGGCCTCAAGGTTGTCATTGTCTCAGGATTCACCATATACAGCAAGCTGACCGGCTTTTGTCCTGCAGGGGGCAGCATTTGTCTTATGAAGACAGACCTGGGACTCTGGTGCTTCCAGCTAAAACAAATTTATTTGGGCCAGTGTCTTTCTGAGGAGTTTGCATTCTGCTGTGTTTTTCAAAGTGAAAAAAGTTTTTTAAAAATTAATTAAATAAAAAATACACTAGGCATTATTAGTTTATGATAGTAATAGTTTAGATCAGCAACACATATTATTCATTACTTAGATGGATGAAGGGTGAAGTAAAGTAATATTGTCCCTTTAAAATGTTCAAATGTCTACAATCTACAGCATTTACAGCACTTTTTGATCTTAGGTTCATTTGGTACACCAGTGATTTAATGTTCCTCTTCACAAAAGTAAGTCGACTTGCTTGAAAGAAAAAAAAAAATCTTTCATTTGACCCTCCTCGCATGCTAAAAGCCCACGTCTCAGACGTCACATGCCCAGTTCAATCTCCAAACCCAAACCAAGATGCATTTCTTCAGTCACGATGAAGGTCCTCCAGAGCCACAGGAGACACGACACAACAGGCTGAGCAGATGATGATGGGTAAACCGACTCTGATGTGTAACATGAGCTACATAAAAACAAGCACTGATCAGATTTGTTATGCTCATCTAAAATAAAATAAAAAATGAACATTTGCGACTTTCTGGAATCAAGAGCAGCAGGAGTGGAGATTTAAGACTTCTTTCAGCAGCAACACGTGTTTCAGAACGCAGGGCGAATCTACATGTCACCGTCAGCACGCTGTGAGATTCCTGTGTCCTCATTGCCTCTCTCTCTCTCTCTCCCCCACTCACTCAGACATGTTATGCATTCCACAGTAAAGCGGTGATAATCCTCCCAAAATCATACCAGCCAGCACCCAGTGGCACTCCAGTCTGGTCTGCAGCCAGGGAAACTTGACGTGACTGTGGTGCAACATGAGCACACAGCTCCACAACAGCTTTCTCAACAAGCTGCTTGAGACGCAGATAAAAATAAAAAAAAAAGATTTGAAACAGGCTGCGAGTCAAAGGGGATGAAATAAATATTCTTCATATTTAATTGATTTCTCATGTTTGGCCTGTTTTTGTTTTCTCCGTGTCTTGTCTTTCTTACATGCTCAACGGCAAAAACTTGACTTCAGCTTTTTACTTAATCAGTGAGGTTGACCTTTGACCTTTTGGAGAGCAGGCAGGTCCCTTGCAACATAGCAGGGTCCTGAACTCAGATTATGGGTCTCTGACGGTCACCTGTGCCAAGCCACGACGTAAAACAGTGACGTGCATGTGCACGCAACCGTGTGTGTGTGTGTGTGAGAGAGTGTGTGTGAGACCCCCGACAGCTCTACTTTCCCTGGGCTCAGCCATTCTGTTCCCAGCTGACCGCTCAGCTGTTGCCAGCACTTGTCCACTTGATGACTGTTGCCGTAACTCAGAACTCAGCACGCTGGTTTTACAACCTGTAATGATTTTAATGAAATGCCTTGCGCTCCTGTCTCGCCCGTCACCCAGAATCTACTATTCAGGAGGAATATCTTATTCTGAGGATTTTACAGAGAGAGAAATTAAAGCATTTTATATCCAAGAGAAAAGAATTCTGTCGAATCCATGTTCGACACTGGGGTGTGTGCGCTGAGCTGTGCGCGAGTTGGTGTGTGACAGGCCCTAAATTCCTCTGATGCTATCCTGAATTAGGCAGCGCTTCATTTCCATTTAACATGCTCACATCGTTGAAGAAGCACGCTTAAATAATTTAACAGCTTTTACTGATCTCGTTTTTCTTTTATTAGCAAACATCACCCACGAAACTAACCTTCATTATGTTAATTTGATTCTTTTAAAACAGGAATTCACACCAATGCCTCATTCAGTTGTATGTGTTTTATCTCCAATTACACATTTAAAATATAGTTGACTTTAATTAAATGATTCTTTTTTATACAGATTGAAAATATCATGAATTTCACAAATCATGAATTTCTGTTGTAGTCTGAATAGATGTTTCTTTGGTGTGATTATGAGTCCATTGCACATAAAGGGAGATGATAACTTGAGTTGCAAGTGATGGTTTCGGTCTCATGGCTTAAAATTGCGTTTATGTATGAAAGCATCCAGGTGACAATAAAAACAGAAATGATCTAAAAACTTAACAGCACTACGATGCGTCCATTTTCTCCCTTGCCGATGACTCCTCCCTCAAGAATCGATCCATCATTCTCTGTCCCAAAAGCAAACAGCTTACATCCGCTCCTGTGTGGAAATCTAAGTGTTTGCTTCCTACCTATCCATCACACAACCTATTATGCTCCTCATTTAGACATCCATCAAACGTCACATGTTCAATTACACAATCCATCACGCTCCGCTCTGCACTTGTCCCGCCATTGGCTCATGATTTTTGTCACCCCTCAATGCCCAAAGATGCGTTTCCTTTAGAGGCTGGAGGGCATGCCCCCGTCTCCTCTAGATTCTAATGGCGGAATTTAGACAGGAACCATTTTTTTCTCTTCTCATCCAGAGGCCACAACCCAGGCCAGAGGTCAGAGGGGGTTGACCTGGTTGCCAAGGAGGAGTCCACCAGCAAGGCAAAGCCACTGGTGCTCATTGGACTGTGCAAACAGCAGATCTGCTGAGTCTGACAGGCCTGAGAGCCGAGGAGCCCGGGCAGATCGCATTATCCCAATCAGACAAGAAGGAAGGGTTCAGGATGTGTAGAGCAGACAACAACAAGCTCATTCAAAGCCAAGATTAAGCCAAGAGAGCTGTAGTGACAGCACAAGCTTTTGTTATTGTAATCAGTGAAAAGTTCTCTAATGGTCCATCCTCAACGCTTTGTAACACTTAGGGCCGGGTTATGCTACAGAATAATAGTTTGTACGACGAGTTTTACGACCACATCAGAGGGCAAAAGTATTTACAGCTGTTGCGAGCCACCACAATCAGAGGTGGGGTGAAGAGCTGAATGTTATGAAGAGGGACGAGACGCAATAATGGTGTAAATGTGGGGATAACATTTCCAAACAGTCTCTCCTGGAAGACGTTAATAGTGTTGCACTCTGTTCACACGAAAAGTGCCTCAGATTGGTTGTCTACCGAGAGTTTGGGAGAGAAGTTAAAGCCCTGCTCACTTTCTCACTTCCGTACACCTGGCCAGTTGTCGTGAATGTGGGTTTGAATGACGGATTGTCATTTTCAGAAAGTCCAGCCCACAATCCGATGCCGAAAAGGTCTTGGGGGTGAGGGGGGTTTTCTTCCGTCCGAGAAGCAGTCCTGACGGAGCATACAGTCGTCTTTACCCTGGTGATAATGAGAGAAACTAGCAAGGGAACTCGTAAACACTGGAAACCTGTTCCTTCCAAAGAAAAACCACGACTTTATCATCACAGTTCAAGGTCAAGCTTTAATACCTAAATCCAAATATTACTTCTTGACATGTCAGAGTGAGTTTCATCACTTTGCAACAGACCGCCAATCACCGTGGCATGGTGACATCATGAGAAAGTTGTTCCCCCCGTTGACAAGGCCTACTGTTACCATGGGGCTCCTGGAAATGGCACCGTGGATCCCAGTAAATGAAAGATGTTGGGGGGAGGGGGTTGCGCAAAGGCAAGTAAATAAAAGTGCCATTTGCAGTGTGTTTGCTTGACGTCCTCGGAGCCAAATTCTGCTCCGTTATTGGGCTGCTCAGCATTGAAGAGGGGGGGCTCCCAGTGGTTCCTTTGCAGCAGGACCCCCCACTCTGGAGGACATTGGCGTGTTTGCTGAGGGAACAGGGCACCCCGACGCGGCCTCCGGGAGCCATGTGAGCTGACAGCAGCCGCACACATTCACTCATTAAGAAAAGAGGACGATGACGGACAAAAGGAAGAAGGAGACAGTCTTGTAGGAGCAGACTGCAGCAGCAAATCACCCTTCACAAACAGAAATAATTAGTCATAATACAGACATCAGCCAAGAAAGGGAAATTTACATGATAAAGCTTAGCAGTGTGGAGTTTCCATCACATGCATGGACTCGCTATAAGTGGTTTTCTAAAAGACTTTGGGTATTGACTACTGAATGTTTTTGACTGGATGTGATCACGGATGTCTCTGCCAACTTTAAGAAAACTGCTGTTTTCCGAACCATCTGATGTGGACAGCGCCTGGTCTACTTTACGCCCACTACCCATTTACCGAGTCGAAGCACACAATTCCCAGATCCCTTTTGATACCTGATATTTAGACATGCAGTGACCCCGCGATCACTTTTTACAAGAGACACCCAACACCAGAGCCCTTAATCCTGCCATACCGCTTTCGGTTGGGAGAGGTGGGGCAAGGGAGGCGGCTGCAAGGCAATTCACTGGGGATTAATAAACCTTCAATGAGGGGCCTTATTGGCTTGTTGGCTCTAGCTTTCTAATGTGTTCATCTCTATCTGGCTCAAATTGGAAATAACATACATGCAATACTTTAATTAGTGTGAATGCTGATTAAGCATTCACACTAATTAAAGTATTGACTATTGTTATCCTACTTTTTCTTTATACTTCTTTATACTTATTTTTCTTCTTCTGTTTTTCGCTTCGCCACTCCTGCATACTTTGTGCTACAGAAACCAATCAGCTATCCAAACGTTCAGCTCTTTGAGGACATTTATGCTATTGCTTTTCACTTTTATACCTTTTATACTTTTTAAAATATTAAGCTTTTTATGTAAATGATTTTCCTATTAAAATGAATGGAGCAGCCTTCAAATCGTCTGCAACTTTCTGCTCTTATAACTTTTGTATCCTTTCAGCTACAGATTCCATTTAAACTTTAAACTGTTCACAAAGTGTTCAACTATTCAGCTATTATTCAGCTTTTAGAAATCTTTTGCAATTTTTGATTTATCAAAGTTTTAGTTTTATGCTTTTTTCCTGTCCTTTTTGAGTCTATAATGGCTGTGTATCTGGTGGAATGTTCAGAGCTAGAGTGTGTGATGTCATCGCTAGAGTGGAGAAGAGTTCCAAATTCTGCCCCAAAATTTCAGCTTAAATCAGTCCGTAGTGAAATCTGTCCCGGTTCAGTGTGCGCCTTGAAGCATGATAAAGTCTTCAAACCGTCTCATTAACTCTAATGTTAATTTGGCTTCTACAGTTTTGACCAAAACGCAAATTTGAAGACTTTTGAAACTGTGATTTAGCTGTCATTTCTTAACTTTATCCACGTAAATTACATATCTGCATGTTCAGAAATATCTCCTGGTATTGACAGTAAGGTCGTTTTGCCGATGCCACCTACGGATTTTTCAAACTGATCGAAAACTGGTCGAAACTTTCGCAAGTTTCTCTCTCTCTGTCTCAACAATCACACACAGACACTCTCACACACACAGACACATACAAAACACACACACACACATACATACACACAAACACACACACAGACACTTACGCATACACACACTCAGACACACTGACAAAAACACAGACACACACACACACACAAACTAACTGATTTGTGGGGAGCCTTTACTACTACTCCCTTTACAGCCTATACTGCTGGTATTATTTCAACCACCACTTCTGCATTAAGCAACAGAACCTTTTAACTATTTAACTTTTCAACTACTTTTTAAACTATTAAGCTTTTATTTTAGTTTGTTGCTTTAAGAATGCATTCTTCAACTTTCAGCTACATAAACCTTTCAGCTATCAAAATGTTCAGCTTTTTAAGCACATTTCAGCTTATATTCAGCTATTTTCTACTTTTTAAAATGTTAAGCTTTTAAAAATATATATTTTACAATGTAAGTCTGTGCAGAATCCCCTTCAACCTGTTCTACTATGAAATGCTGCTCCAGACTCCATTTAAACTTTAAACTGTTCATAAGACGTTCAGCTACTCCACAGACCCTGATCCAAAAACTACAAACACTTGGACTGAGCCCCCCATATGAAACTGGATCCAGGACATTCTAATCAACAGGCCACAGACTGTCAGAATCCACAACATCTCCTCCTCCCCCATCACCCTCAGCACCATCTCCCCTGAAGGCTGTGTGCTGAGCCCCCTCCTGTTCACCCTGCTGACATATGACTGCTCGGCGAAAGATTTGATCTGTTATATTGTGAAGTTTGCTGACGACACAGCAGTGGTGGGACGCATCACCAACAGTGATGAATCCCAATACAGAGAGGAGGTGGAACACCTGGAGCGTTGGTGCAGAGACAACAACCTCTGCATCAATGTGAAAAAGACCAAGGAGATGATTGTGGATTTCAGGATGGGCAGATACATCCCCCCTCCCTTGCACATCGGAGGAGCAGCTGTGGAAGTGGTCCCCAGCTTCAGGTACCCTGGCGTACGCCTCAGCAAGGACCTGTCTGGTTAGGAAGGCCCACCAGCGTCTCTACTTCCTCAGGAGGCTAAGGCATGCTGGACTCGTGAAGTCAGTCC
>JAVQJL010074303.1:0-35248 GCA_036024295.1 Nannoperca obscura | reverse complement strand
ACATACACACACACACACACACACACACACACACACACACACACACACACACACACACCTTAATTACAAAGCACATGTGTTGCAGTACACTTCACATTCCCTGGTGCAACCTGAGACATATCACACATACTGTATATAGAAAAAGGTCTACATTCCAGTAGTATTGGCACCTTACAGTATTTGATACATATGTACTGTATAGGGTCCAGTATATGATGGCGTAGATTTCTTCTCAGGATCAGCAAACATCTGTGAATGATAGGGACATTAACTCACTACCATAACACAATGCTTTGTTTATAGATACAAAAAGGAACATGTGCAGTGTTGGTCATCAGTGCTGATTGTTCACTGGAGACAAATCATTCTATTTGCTTTCAGGCTCCTGAAGTTCCTAGACTGATGTGAAGTTGTCAACATTGTGTTGACCCTGGGCCAAACACACAGACATGTTGCACTCTGCAGCCAAGACTGGCCCACCTGCCAACCTCCAAAACTGTCTCCTAGAAAAAAAAATTGTATTTAGCTAATTTGCATTACATTTTCCATCAATATTATGACAAAATGTTAATTAACTTAACTAGAAAGTCCAAAAAGCTTTGTTTCCCACCAAAAATATCCAATCTTTCAATACAATATATTTTCCAAACTTTATTATGGACATTTCCAGGCAATGGCATCACTTGCGTATGGTTAAGGAAAGATTGTTTCATCAACATTTGCCAAAATCGGGTCATTCCCTAACCTTAACCAAAGTGCTTTTATTAACTACAGACATGGAGTCCAGCTGTAAACCTCACTCTCTGAAGTCAAAGTCCTGCGCTTTGCACATCCACCATCCAACCCGACTACCTCCCTGCAGCTCCCAGTGCAGTACATCTATGTAGTGCTTCATTCACTCAGACAAACGGACAGCATATGTTGACTCTCTAGTTTTAGAGCTGCCGCTAATAGATGTTGATGGTAGATGATGTTTAATCTAACCTGCCCAATAACAGTAGAGTACGTAATGTCAGAGGCCTAACGTGCCCCACAAGTTACTTTATGACAGTGGGAGACCACAGGATTATAACAAGCAGCTCCAGGCCGCAATCCTTTGTAGGTATAAAACTAATAAACTAGTTTAGTTTAATTCGATTCGTTTAGGTCAGGTCTAGTTGGTTTTATAGACCCCAGGCAGAATCATATAATCGTAACCACATCAGAACGATATAGTATACTGCATATTGACACTAATGACATCAAAACCCAACAATCAATATAACGCATCAGTAACAAATAAGGGAAATAAAATCTACGTTTCTATTCCTACATACTGGAGACATGTTGTCCTCGAAGCATTTAATACCAACCTAAAAAAGCATGAAATTGCACACGCCCAATATATAATGGACTGGTAAAAAGTGATATTAAAAGGCATTTTGGAGACTTATTGAACTGACATCAGAAAGATTTACTTCCTGATTTTACGATACGAGAATATGAGGAATCTGTTGACCTGACCTGAGGGATGATGTGTAAATGAGGCATACAGGCAGAACATACAAAAACGAATGAGTCTTAATAATTGTCAGAACTGCCAGTTTTTCATCTATGAGCTTATAGTTTAGGTTTTTAGTCTTTCACTTTTTATGAGCAGGACTTTTGTATGACAGTACGGAAGTGATTGAGCTGGAGAGTTGCTAAGCTAAATGACTCAGTTGTTTTTGAGAAGTGTGTGTGTGTGTATGTGTGTCAGTAAGTGTTTGGGGACTCATCACCTATCTCGCATTCTGTCACTTTGATGGACAGGCTAGTTTGCATTATCCTTGTTCTTTGGTTACATGTACCTTTTCACCCCTTGAGCATTTCTTCTGTGTGTTTATGGCTGTCAATGTATTTGCCAGTGTCGATACACTAATTGTGTGTGTGTGTGTATTTGTGTGTGCATATTTCCAGCAGCTCTCCCTCCAGGAATGCAGCATGGCTCTTCTGAAGGGGATATTAGTGCTGACCGCAGGGCCTCTTTCCCCTCTCCGCTTCCATCTGGTGTCGCATTAAATATTAAACTTTTTAATTTGATTCAATTCCCGACGACAAACACCCTTGATTGGATCCAGATGCCGGCAACCAGTGGGCCCACCCCGGGCCTGGTCTGTGCCTAGGGTTTGGATACGTTGGAGCTTGACACGGGAGCTGAAACTGAGACCCGGACAAAGGCTGGAACTGGAAGTGGAGATGCGGACGGCGCTCCAGTTTGGACTGGGGGGGGGGGTACTTTTGGTAGAAGAGGAGGTGAAGCTGAAGCTGCCCTTTGGGACTGGGGATGGAAACTGAGCTGGCAATTAAGTTAAAGTTGGTATTTTAAACTGGAACTGAAAGTGGAATGTTAACCCCTTTCAGAAAAAGAGTAAGGACCTGGGAAAAAACCTGCGATGAGAAGGGGTCATCATCGAGTTCAACCTGACTCCACCACCCTGCTTCAAGCCTGGGTTCAACAATGCTCTGACAATACTCGTCTTTGCTACGAAAGGGTTCACATTGCAAACGCTCATATCAGAATCAGCTTTATTGACCAGGTATGTGTACACATACGAGGAATTTGACATAAATACAGCATAAAACAGTGAACAACAAGCTCATCAAGGTGAACTTAAACAGTGAACTACTATGTACAAATATAAATATATGTAAAAACACACACACACACACACACACACAATATGTAAACAACAGAAACAATACCATTTGCAGACAGTATGACAATAGTGCAATGGTGTAGAGTGCAAAGGGTGCTGGAATAAATATGATTCATTCAGGTAGGTGTATATGACACAATATACAGAATGCACAGCGTGCGTTGATGTGTTTGACTGATATTTACATGTTATTCACAGGGATCGTTCCTGACACTATGTGACTGATGATAACTGACATTGCTTTTGGTAAATATAGTAAAGTTGGCGTTGATGGAGACTTGTAGTCCTAGCTGAAGATAATTGTAGAGCTTCTTCTCTGTGGTTGTGTGCGTGTTCTTCTTTCTAACAAGTCCTTCACACTGAATGACAAAATTCAATATTATGTAATCGCCCTCAGGAACAACACATACTTGCTTTTTGATCTGCGCCTCCTTTGGTTAGGAGGTTTGGGTAGAAAATGGCTTGGTTGGGGGAACATCCTGGTTATGGTTATAAGAAACCTTAACATCGAGTGTCGGTGGGTAATGGGAAGACAGATGTTTGGCGTCACTCTATTTCGTCCTTCTAGATTGATACCAGTCGAAATTTCTTTGGCTGCTAGATGGCTTTGTAAAGTGAATGCAAACATTTGTAGCTTCTGGGCATTTGTTGAAACGACTGATGCAAAAAGGAAAAGGTTCTTCATCGACTTGTATCAAGTGTCTAGTGTGACTTGGCCTGCATTTCCCCTTCATTTCATTCTGATTCTTGATAACTTTCCTGTTTTTTCTCTTTCTGTCTTCTACACTCTTTCTCCTCACCTCCCTCCCTATGTTAAGACAAACGCAAGGGCCAAGTGTAAGCCGAGGTCTTGGGATTGAGGTTTGGATGTTTCTGCACTCCATCTGCTCAGGTCTGTGAGTTGGTTGGGAGTGTGGGCGCTTGTACAGCACAAAGAAGCCATCAAGGTCACAGTCATCCCATCTTATTTTCTTAAAACAACAAAAACAGGGTTCCTTTTTAAACAAGTGACAAAACGCTGCATATGGGGTGAGATAATATAAATAGTTGTCAATGTAAGTGAGTTTGCCTCAAGAATTGCCTTGTATCAGTGCCATTGTCTTGATTCTGTTGGATGCCTTAAACTTTCTTACTTTGACACATTTTTTTTGGAAAATTCTTAAAATAAGTGAAAGGGCTTTGGAAACATGCGCTATTATCTCATTTCGCTGGCAATAACATGTCTCATATTATATCAGGAACATTTTGGGGGTCTAATTGCCTTGTTAATACACAGTGTCAAACTATATTAACGCCTCATTGGAGCATCTGTCTCTTTATATTTCTCTGCCTTTCACTGTTACTGTTACCACTGTGACACCCCCACTCATTCCCTGCTCCATTTGTTTCCCTCCGTTGTATGAAATCACTGTATCTCTAAATGAGTGCATTACCTAATATACTGGAGGTGATAGAGCTCAGAGGGGACCAGAGCAGTCCAGAGGACCTGGGGCTCAATGTGACTTCTCTTGTCTGCGTGAGGACCTGACAGCAGGCGTTGGTCCAGGGGTCTGTGTCCCCACCCGCCATCCCATCTGCCGCCTTGATCCAGATGTCTCAGCAAGAATGAATCATAACAACTTCAGCTTGTAACCATTAGAGTCTGTGTTTATGTTTTTCCCAGCATTATATCCTTTCACAGTTTAGACAGTGAAGGAACACAGTAAAAAGAGCGCTGAAAACCGGGTTCAGAAAAAAGATTTTCCTTTATTTCTTTGTCTTCTACATAGATCGACTGGGGAGGAACTAACTCTTTGAGTGGAGCATGCAGCTTTAGCATCAAGTCTTTCAGCATATCATGTAAATAACAATGAAGTGCATATTAAGCAAGTGCGAGAACGGAAAGCTTGACAGGCATAGCAACAGTCACTAAGGGGAGGCGGGGCTTGGCGAACGGTCAGTTACTTAATGCTGAGGTGTTTCCCCTCAACACCTAACATTCCTTGTCCATCGTCTGTCTTTGGTTTTTCTGACAATGTGAGTTTGACTTTCTGTAGGTGCTATTAAAAATGTTACTAAAACATTATGAACGATCTGAAGAGCAGCAAAAAAATGTGACTGAGGACAGAATGAGACAGTGAAGAGAGAGAAAAGAGACGGAAGGAGGGAGGGAATTGAGTGCGAAATAGAAATCATTATTATTATTATAGAGTTATTCAGCGTTTCCTCTCCCACTGGTTCAAATTGGATGTTTGCCTCTGACCAGATTTGGCCTGCTGTGGCCTCTTTCAGTCCTCAGCAATCACAGAGAAACACAGTGTGACGGAATTCTGCAGGATCTCAAATTAACCTCTATGTGGATCTTATGCAATTCAATCCAACATTATCTAGGAATTCACAGCTTCTACTGTGCACTTTTTCACAGTCCAGCTGTATTGATTTCATGAATATCTATCCTACAATTACAGATAAACCTAAAGGACCAAGTGAGTTTTATTGAATAAGTTACTTAGCATCTCCTTTATACAGCTGAGCAGATTAGTATATTGTTACATAAAAAGTTGCTTTATCTCAACTAACCAGACAGTTTCTTGTAACTTCTGGCAGCTTAAAAAGAGCAAAACTCTTTTCCAAACAATTCTGCTTGGACGGGGAGCCGAGGTGCCGCATGGAGTAAAAAAAAAGAGGCTTTTAGATTTGATGAGATTAGATGAAACTTTAATGATCTCCTTTGAGAAAAATGGTTATTGCGGCAGCAAGAAGTAACAGGATACATCAAAGAAAAATAGGATATAAATATGAACAGAGTAAATGGGGGTTATATAAACACACGCAACCGACAGTAATTTACAATGACTACATTTGTGCAATTTAATTTGCGCCAAATCTTCAACACCAAATGTGTAGTATTGAGTTATGGGCCATATCTGTAACATTTCTCTCTATAGGAGAAATAAAGTATAGACTGTACAGTGTATATTAATGTTAATGTAAAAACAGCAGAAACATAGCACTAGGTGTGTTTATACACAGTATGAACAAGCTTGTGTGTGTGTGTGTGTGTGTGTGTGTGTGTGTGTGTGTGTGTGTGTGTGTTTGGCAGGGCTGATAAACAGGCAGTGGGTTGGGAGGTAGAAGGAGTCCACCGCCTCAGATTATTGACACAGCTCTGGCAGAACGCAGCGCCGGGCGCTCCAAGAAATCTGGCTGGCCGGGCTCAGCGCTGCAATCTGATCCCCACCATCCAACGTGCAGCACCAAAAAGCACACAGAGACGAGCTGCGAGGGACACTGTAACGAGTAACAATCAGCTTTAGGGGATTTCTTCAGTCCAATTTGCCTTCCTGTCAGTCTCTCTGTCTCTTGCTGTATGGCACTCCATCACTCACTCTGTCTGTGTCTCAGGACGGCATGTTAAGAGATGTTAAGGCCACGTGCAGGCCGCAAGGTCTGAGGTCTGGGGTTTGAGGTTTGGACTACAGTCTCAACACTTTGTTTACTGAGTTGTTTGTGTCTTTTGAACATGGACTTTTTTAACTGTAAAGCTTGGCATTGGTGTCACAGTTCGGGCCGACGTCTCTTGTTGCTGGTTGCTGGAAGAGGATGGCCTGTTAAACAAACATGGGAACATTTTGTTCTTCACTAACCTGTCACTTTCACCCTTGGATCACATTTAATTTGTTGAACGTGTTGCTCTCAGATGTAAGTCCATTCCTTTCAGATGACTGATCGATTGCGCCTCAGATACATTGCATTCATGCGTTGGGTTTATTCTACTATTGATTGCTTTTCCATAATCCAAACTGGACTGTTTTTACCCTCCTCTCTGGGATGTCGTCATTATGAAAGCAATTCATCAATGAGTCTTCATAAATATTCATGTTAAAACAGTGCACTCAGTAACTGAAGCGATGGATCTCAGTACATGTGAGGGGCAAACAGATACAAGGACGTTTGGCCAGTTTGCAGCAGCATAAATGTTGTGTAGAGTTTTGGATCGCAATGTTGGCACGCTGCTATTTAAGAAGACATAACTGGTACGAGGTAATGTATGACCGAGTCAACCTCTTTTGGTGAACAGCAGGATTAACAGCTACACTGATATAAATCATCAGCATCTTATCTGAAGTGCAACCTCCATGGCTGGGTAAGAAAGCCTGTATGTTGTGTGATACACTGCACACAATTTCATTGAATAGGTCTGAAATATTCTCTTGAAATGAAAAAAAATATTCCCCCCCTACAAGAAGATATAATCTCAGTAGTATGATTTCACTAATTAATACATTTTTTAATTTGTCTCGGCCCGATGAGAATGATTGCAGTGATTTAGCATTAAAGCATAAAGTTTTGGACACACACACACAAGACTGGTAAAGAATGGTTAAGGATACCACATAACTGCAACGTCCACATCCAGGTGAAAACAGCAATAATGGAACTTATAAAAGAAATTGAGATAGCAGAGACTTAGGTATCCTGATATTTAGTCTTTAATATTGGTCCAGAAACACTGGATAGCATCTTTCATTTGACCCTGACATCAACGTGACATATTATTTCAAAAGTAGGAAAACTCTCCGGAGTCACAGGAGACATTATACAAGTGTTTTCAAAGGCTGAGCAGTTCTTCTTGTGATGCTCAAACTGAAGCTTGTGTAAAATAGGTGGAGTTCTCCTTTAAGGGGATCGAACTTACAACTTATGAGAAGCTGCTACATGTTTGGGAGCGTCTCATGGGCATAGTGGTGATTGATAAATCTGAGTTTTGAAACTTCCCTCCAGAAACATACAGTTGAAATCGCAGATGTTAGGATTTGTATAAAAAGTTATAGTGTATATAAAGTACTGTAGATATATTTGTGTATTTTTGTATATAAGTGAAAGACATGCACATAAAAGAAATGATAAACATTCATACTGCCTTACCTGATGCCTGCAAACCACGCATTTATTCTGCATGTGGTTCCTTGTTGAATGTTAGAAGCATAAAAATTGGAATTTGCATGTTTCATTAGAAAATTTCACTGTCTGCACATTTCAATCGCTAAAATGGCAGTAAATCTCGATTTCTCTACTTGATTTCCCTTTGAGTTTAGCACAAAACCACACAAGTTCAGCAAATCTCAAGTGTAAGTGGGGCAACATCATCCTCCACTCCTGCCATCTTTAGATCACCTGCCGTTGCCTCAACCTGGATGGATACATCAAGATACATGCCATGTTTTAAAGAGAGACGGATATTTTTTTATTCAATCAGTGATTTTATTCATTTTAATGCACGGCATTGAACAGATCTGAACATTCTCAGTGCCACGGAGCAGCTCCAGCGGAACCGAACGTTGTGCTCAAGAACAACTTGACAGTAGCTGTGAGTTGGCAGCACTTTTCTGATTCACTCTTCCGATTTTCTCACATCAGATTTTAACCATCTGTTTGATTAAATGTCTTACTACTTCAGCCTGTTTGCAGCCACCAATAAACATTTTGAAGAAACCTGCAGAAATAAACTGTATTGACATAAGGGACAATAGTCTGAGCCATCCACTTTCCTTTGCTGCTATATGTTTTAGCTATGTTATAGTGCAGGGCCTGAGTAAGGGTTAAGAACATAAGCACTGCCATGTGTTTTGCTAGGCAGAGTGGGTCTGTTTTGCCAGGCCAATCATTTACTGTTGGCTGTTTAAACTATAGAGCTGGGACTTTCTACTGCCAACCTCTGTTGCCAGTGGACCAGTGGACTTGGCTGAGTACGCCTCTCTCCCTCCATGGCACTTAGTGCAGCAGTATTTAGCCAACACACTATGATCTTTTGCAGAAATGGGCTGGAAACAGGACTGCAGAGGGCTGCAGGCCGGGTTATAATCTTCAGCAGTATGCCCAATACTCTTGGCTTAGCCTGAGCCGCTCTCAAATACCCTCTAATTCTACTAATGCAAGGCCTTGGCTCTGTGATCTGCACAGACCAACTTTGTGCCAGTTTCTTACTCTTTATTATCATTATTAAGTTTTTATTTATTCTTTATCAGTGGTACTAAAGCAGTTGTGATCCTTTAAAAGCTACTGTACATTCTGACACATGGGAGCTATGATACATGTATACCTTTTGTCAAGTACATATTCTTGCAAACAGAAAGGCCCCAACACTGCAGGGGTTGGGGGTTCAAATCCCATGAGGACAATCTTAGGTAAAAATACATACACTCAGAGTGCTTTAAATGAAGTGTTATACCACATTATAAGTCCAAAAGGATTAATGGTTCAATATGTATTTAGCTGGAATGTGTTACAGAACCAATTCTTTGAAATAATACTGAGCAGTCCAACAGGATTGTCCAAGTAAGTTACACTCTCTTGTTGAAACCCCGAAAACAGACAGCAAGGTATGAACTTAGTGGGACTTGTTTTTTCATTCAGGAAGTTTTACCAGTTTACATAAACCACAAGTCATACATAGCTATATTTCTGTCTTATACATGTTTGTTGGGAACATACAGCATTGATCATAAGACGGCTATGACAATTAACACAAGTGTATAACAAAAAAAATTGGAAATGCCAAAGGTATCATGTGACGTAACCATCGGCAAAACATCAAGCCCAATCAAAACAACTGCAAATGCAGAGTTTACAGTATTACAACACAATTTAGATTGCGCGTGTGTTCCAGTTGGCAAACGAAGCAAACAGTCATTTGATTTTGAAAGCGATCGCAGAGGACAACAAAGAAAGGGAACAAAGAGAGTTTTTCTGAACACACTAGGAAGTGGTGCGGTTTTGGAGCAGCAGCTTACTGGCTCCTTGTTTCCTGGTTTACAGTAGAATCTAAGTGTATAATGAGAGCCCTGTAAACCTTTTGGTGCTGCGGTCAGAGAAAGCTGCATTGCAGTTAACATAATTAGGCCCAATACCGCTGCAGTACCACATGTAGGACTTGTTCACGCTGCTGGACCGAGCTGAAGTGACCTCTGTGGAGCCCGGTCAACTCGGGAACACGGTCACGTTTGTGAACTCTGACTCTGATATTTACGTCATTCAAGGCACCAACTCTCTGCCCAAAGATGTGGACTCTTCAGCTGTGCCAGGACAAAAACTTACTTTTAACTTATAATCTAAAAGAAAGTTTCTAGTTAGGGAAATACATTTTTATAAATGGTCAACACAATATATATTTAAAATGAAAGACATAGGATATTGCAGTGTTGCAGAAGTAAAAATGATTTTTTTAACTGTAGCGCTATGACGTAAATGGGAAAACAAGTGTGAAAGAACAGAGGTGCGTCATCTGCTCACGTCATCCATCTGTGTCTCTTATGTTGCGGCATTGTTTGTTGGCTACTCTCAGAAGGACAAAATAAAGACATCGTGAGTTCCACCAGATTTGCTCACAATTATGGCCAGGGCCCACGAGAAGGTGAACAGAGAAATGAATTCACGTATCCTCAAGACATAGATGGGGTTAGAGGATTGCTGTTGTATGGCTAGCTGGTGAACTACTCTAGCTGGCATGCTAATGGCTAACATGCAAGCAAGCTGGGAACATGCTAGCGCTAGTCAGTCACAATAACTCTGGGCTTCTCTGTTTTTCCTCTGCGCCGGGGCATTTATATCTGCCTGGAATTTTGTTCTCAGAATTGTACATCATTTTATTTAGTAAAAAAGTTGAGTTGAACTCGTGAACAAAATGATGGGTTTTTACTTTACTATTACACATTTGCCATGAAATTTCACAATTTTAAATGCTGCCGTGACTGAGCCAGAACTGAAGTACAGATGTGCTAAAAATGCAGCATCATTTCAAGAAACATCCATTTCTCCTACTTTTCTGGAATTGCACAGGAAGAGAAGTACAATAAGAGCTCTATAATTGGATAACCTGATTTACCCAGAGTATTTAACCACAGGTTGTCTCACATAACTGAGTTTACAAAGAAAGAGGCACAGAGGGAAAATTGTGTTTTGAGGGTGGAGTTGCAGGCCAACACCAGATTAAAAGTTGTTTTATTGTGAAGGTGATGACAAGCTCTCGGTCTTGCCGACGCGGCCAGATGGCTAGTTTAGAGGGAATGTCTTAGAAGATGAAAGGTAGAGTCAAACGACTGTTAAGTGATAGCAGAGGAAGCCTCATGACAGGATGATATAGAGGGAGGATTCGTGTGTTTGTATTCGGGATAATAAACTTTGCTCTGAGTGTGTATACGTTTGTCTGTGTGTTGATTCGGATTTTTCCTGGCAGCTACTGTACAGGCCACTAATCTCCCCAGTAAGTGACTGATCAAGCACATTAACTACGACAGTGACTGATAATACACCAACCCCACCACATTCCCTCTCGCCGTCTCTCTCCCCCACACACACTCGGCAAGTGCAGTTTGGCATGTCGTCCTCTAGCCAGGGGTTCACTTCTACTAGAAATGTTATCTGTTAACTTGTATGGCAGCACATGGTCTATGTAACTCTGTTTTACCCCTGGAAGGAAGGGAAAAATATATATATTTTAAGAGGACTGAGATCTAAACATCCAGCGTGTTGCAATTCCATTTAGTTTGTTTCTGGTTTGTTGTGATTGAGGCTTGGCTCGTAGTAGGGAGGTCCTGGAGGCATTTTAACAGTGTACACACACACACACACATACAAATACAAATGTTCTCCCTCCTCTCCTGTGGCTGCTGGGGGTTTGGCTGAGGAGAGGAGATGGTGGCTGTGGTCTTTCCTCAGACACTGCTGGGGGTGGTTGAGACGCCTGCCCACTTAACCACCAGCCACTTGAGCCATTAACCAAAATGCATAGTGTGTGTGTGTGCATACACTCATTTGCTTGTGTATACACAACCTTTTCTTTTATTCTTTTATTATATATTACATATTTAACCATTAATAATACTACGGTGATGCTATCTGTACGGCAACAATAAAGGACACACTTCTGCTATAGAGCTGTTACTTAACTTAGACATACTACAGGTAATAATCCTGCAGGCTTCATTTTTTGAGAAATCATGTTTGCTCAAAATATAAGTATTGTCTATTGTCCATAGCCAGGTTTCCATCCAGATGTAGTCCAAAAGTTCTCACTCAGATCTGGTGTTTTTATCTGTCAACATTCTTGACATTTCTCTCAGAAGCTGCAGTGGACGTTCACCTCATGCACGTCATGACTTAATCGATGAATCAGTTTCCATGGCACTTTGTCGCATTTACTTTTAATCAATAGACAAACTTTTCCACCTCCCATATGAGTAAAAACATTTTTGTGATATTCCGACTTTTTGGCACAGCACGACTGCCACAACAGTGCAGACAGGAATTCTAAAAAAGTCTTCATATTTTTTGCCATTTATTTGATCTACATCCTGAAATGAGCAGAAAGCATTTTGTTGGTCACCACTGGGAGCACCTGGGAAAGGAAATCCCATCTTTCCTCACCAAACAAAAGAAGAAGAATCTAGGTTTGCTAATCCAACATCATCTTCATAAACTGCACTTTCACAGACTTGCTGTTATGAAATATTTTTGCCCACTTTTGTCATGCTGTGTGGTTTCTTGTGTTTCTAATAATCACTTATGTCAAAATGTCTTCTATTTCATATATTTTTTTAATACAGTGTTTAAGTTCTTATGCAAAGGTTTTTTTAAGCACTTTCTAAAGTCTGGTTTATATTACAAACCATCCTGTCAGTTTAATCATTTAATTATATCCATCTGATCTCCATCAGAGCCATTGCAACTCTTGTACAGTAATAGATGTAGACATTGAAGTAAACTCCTGCTCTGACCTTGTTTTACCTCATGATGTTTGTTCTCCCTGGTCTTCCTAAAACGCTGCAGGGTTGAAAAACCTTGCTGGGGATTCTGTCTCCTCTTTGCACTTCTCGCAGTCATAGAGCAGCTGGTTGGCCTTGTTTTTTTTTTTAAACATCTGATGGATATTACAAGCTATAATGTATAATATTGGACCACTAAAACATTGGTGGTGGCGTGCATCTATATTGTTGCCAACAATCTGATTAAAGTGGGATCCAATTTTGATTCATCTTGAATAGATTTGATACGATTTTATATATATTTAAACTTTTGCCCAAAGAAATGAATTCTACTACCACACCAACAACAGCAAACAAATGGGCAGTGATTGAGGATAACAATTGTTAACAAATGAGCATGATGGTATGCTAAATGTGTTTAAATTGCATTTTCAACAATTCTATTTGGCCACGTATAAATAAAATGGCTTATTTCTTCTGTTAAAAGAAAAGTTTATTTCACTTGGGTTTCATTTTTGTAGCTCTGATCATTAGTTACGGTGATCTAACTCATCTCAAGGCCAACACATCCATCATCATGACGAGTGAACCTCATACAGGTTGAAAGAGCCTGAAAAAGCTGGGAAGTGGACCCTGAGTTCTGATTGTTTCGTCGAACTGCTATTTCTAAGGTCAAGAATTAACTTTGGACTGGACCTGGATGGTTTACATCCATGTTTGCTAGCTAGCAGTCTTCTTCTTTTTCGCTTTTGCCACATTTCTGATGCTCAGATACAAGGAGAACTTCAACGTCACTGGGTGCTAAATTGAAAAAGTTTTTTTTCTGGTTTTGATAACTGTAGATGTTGAAGTTAGTGTTTGGTGCTTATATTTCCCCAAATGTGCTAAGCTTATAACAGTGCAGGGCGTGCAGAACAGATACTCTCCCTTCAGAATAACGAGAACCAGAAGCTCTGAAGAAAGGTTTCCACTGTGCACCACATCGTACTGCTATTTTGAAATGTGAACTACAGTATCCAAACTTAACAGTAACAACATTTGCAAATGACTCATGTGTTCTTATTGTATTTGTTGAGTCATACTGTAAATCTCTTGTTCGCCATAACTTCGTGCGTCACATTTAGCAAGAAACGCTCAAATGGTAATGTCTTAAGTAACGTTATCTCCTGTCTAAGACTTCATTGACCGTGAAAACCGTGTCAGACTTTGGAAACAAACAGCGAGTCATATGCCAAACGGGTACAACAAAGGTCAAAAAAGCCGAGTAAGATTCTTGAGATTAGAAAAATTAAATTATGAGCTTTATCAGAAGCTTTAAGGATTGGTCTGTGTCTGTTAACTAGATGGTAGAGGAACACAAGAGTTTTGTTTCTGCAATATAGGCACTAATTAACTGCATGTATAAATGAACCGTTTCCAGTACTAATGAAAGGTAGATGGAGAATAGCAGAATGAAGGCAGACTTGCACAATAGCTGCCACTGTATGGTCTTGTGCTGTTCTGGCAGCGCCTGTGCAGCCGAATGTGTCGGGCCTATAGTTTGATAAAGATCTCCGTTCCAGTCCAGTCTGGGTTTACTGCTTCTTACGGAACGGCTTATTGAGATTTCATTCTTGGATTCTCCTTCCTAACTCTGACATTTACAGACATGGGGTTTTGGATCATCCGCACTCACACAGGGGCATGGAAACATAACCCCTGCTGTCCAACTCCTCCACCCCTCTACCTCCCGCCTCCCTTCTCCCTCCTACTACAACCAGTCCCAGCTCCTATAAAAGCTCCCTGGCTGGGCTGCGGTCCTGGCAGGCAGCTTGTATATCTGCTGGGCTCAGCTCTGCTTGCTCAGGTCTTGGTGCCGGTTCTGGAAGTGAATCTGGGCCCAAGGTGACCCACATCTGCTCTCGCTGTGCTCGTATAGTGGCAGCCCTTGTAAATGTGCCCCCTTGATGGATTTCTCTTGCTTCAGACTCGCAGAAGTGTCACTTAATTAAGTTATTTGAGTGTAAGACATCTGTCTCACAGGACACAGTGGTTGAATCAGAACTTTTCTTAATCCTCTAACAGCTGTAGTCTATCTAAAGTAAAGCAAACTGACTATTTGTCATTCCCTTGTTATTGATTAAACCGTTACTATGAAATTTGACAGGAACTTTTTGTTTTTTTTTGTATTGTTGGCCTGCCAGACTATCTCTAAAGGGGTCTGAAGGATACATCATATTTATAAGTCTGCCTTGGAGGATTTTTACAGAAGGGTCTTCCTTTAATAAAACACAATGACCAAAAAACCAATTGCGATGCCCCAACTCAGGATACTGGCCGATACAGAGTAACGATCCATTATTTATTTCTCTCATTTAACGTGTGTGAAGCTCTCTGTCTGGACTGATGCCCATGCTATGTTTGCTTATCTTTACTTACGTTAAAAAAAGTTTATTATGGCTATTTTTAGTAACATAAGCTGACCGTTAATGGCATTGTCAACACTTCCACATTATTAAAAGCGTATGTTTGTGTAAATATGTATTTATTGTAAAGCACATGCAGCTATATCTGGTGATTGAGTCACCCTGGGAGAGACGGTGGTAGTAATGTGCCTCAGTAGAAGATTGGTTGGACTGGAACCACTGGCCAATTTTGGAGAGCTGGATTGCTGTGTAGTGCCATCCTTTTAGCACACAGACATCATTAAAGCACAAGAAGCGTGAATGCCAATGTGGTCGGAGGCCGTTTCTGCATCAACTTTTGCAAATCGAGCCACAACTGTCTATTATTGTTGTCCATGCTGAGTGTGTCTGTTTGTCCTCTCTGCAACTCAGTTGCTTCAAATGGACCGCGTAAGCCGCCATGATTGTCAGGAGTGATGAGGGCAGGCAGGGATGGCTGGTTGAGCGGTCTCCTTTGTCTCACTCAAACCACAGCATGAATAAAAATGAAAAGTTTAAAACAATTAAAAAAGTTTCACTTTGCCATTTTACAGTAATACATTTCAAAAGTAGAACATTGACAAAACAGCCATGGATGCATGAACCTTGTGCGCAGATAACAGCCAATAAAGACAAGAAAATATCAACATACATACTGTTCAAAGCAACGCAAAACACAATGAGAGAATACAAGGTGAGTTGTATGGAAAGAAGTGGTCATGTGGTTGGAAACAGTACGGCAGTGACAGGTGTGTGTGTGTGTGTGTCTCCTCTTCACCTCTTTCTTCACCTGCTCTTTCATTCCTCAGGTCGGTACCACCTCAGCCCAACGGGAAAAACAGGATGGGCCACTGCTGATGACGTCATACCGTCGACTGCTAGGTGGTGAGGGAGTGATGGCCTGCGTGTGTTTGTGTTTGTGTTCGTGTGTGATGCTGTAAAGGCACTGGGAGCTGTGCTAGTCAAAGAGCTACTGTGACCCCACTTTTGCTTCACTGCTCCCAGTTTCCCACTAAACATCCACACAGGAGTGTGTGTGGTTACTTATGGGGTGATAGTAAGATGTCAATGTGCTTTCACTCACACTACACTGACTTGAAAACGTTCAATGGAACATTTAAAACCACCAATTGGCTCTAATTGCGAATGACGACAGAGCTGTCATGTTTCTCGTTATTTGTCACTTTTTCTCTTTCATTTAAGTCTCTCGCTCTCAGTCACTCTTTTTCTCTCCCTGAAGGGAAGTGTATGGTCCTATACGTTGACACAAGTGAAGTCCTCGGCCTCTCTTGGCCTGGGCACTGATAGATTTAGTAGGATGGAAAGGGTGCGGCAGACGGAATGGCTTTCTTCAGCACCTGCCTTCTGTCGGCTTTCCCCTCTGGGTGGAAAAAGAATAAAAACTGTGTGTCAGAAGCGGAGAGAAAGTTTACAGCTCTTTATTTAACAGCTTTGTTTCAACTGATAGCAGTGTAGACTGTAACAAAGTACATTTACTCAAGTACTGTACTTGAGTACAGTTTTGAAATATAATTTTTCATTTCCTGATACTTTATACTTCCACTCCACTCCAATTCAAAGGGAAACTTGTACTTTCTACTTTTTATTTGACAGCTTTAGTTACTGGTAATTTCAGATTGTTAATACAAAATATAAATCAACTAATAAATGATGTTGAAACAAAATGATGATGTTGTTAAAGATTAAGCTACCAGTTATATTTCTCAAAAGGTGAATCTGGATAATGAGTATATTTCAAGTGGTACTGTAAATATATTTTAATGCTGGATTTTAAACGCAGGACGAGTGTTTCTACACTGCGTCCTTGCTACTTTTTCTTAAGTAAAATATCTGTATCCTTCTTCCACCACTGGCAGAAACCAACACGAACTGACAGCACTTTTTAAAAGAAGCATGCTTAATGTAACAAAGATATCACATCTGTTTTTGTTTCAAACACATTTCAGTCACAGCACATCATATATGTTGTGACTGAAATGAGGCGTCTCCCCATGCATCAGTCCTGTCAGTGGCTTGGCTTAATTTTCATTGTTGTCTTGTTGTCCTTCATGCAAAAGCTGCCAAAACTATGACATTTGTGTTAGAATAACCTAAGATGTACTTGTTTACATGTAAATGTTGGAGTTTATCAGGATTTGATTTTGTGAAACTATTTACAATTATTTGAAAATATTGGTTAGATACGGATCAGAAATAGGTACTAGTGGCCCCTTTAGAGTACCTCAGATTCACCTTGTCAAGCTTAACGCAAGGTTGTCAATTTTCATCAGTGTAGAAATGAAAGTTACTTCTACAAATCAAGGCATCAGTATCCTTTAAACAATGTGCTTGTCAGATGGTCAAACAGCTTCTGAAACCCTCAACACAATATTGACATTGGAATTTGGTGAGTTCAATCCAACAATTATTGTAACTTTCCAAAACCCTCAATCCAACAAGCGCGCCCACACTAGCTCTATATTTCCTCACATCCAAGTGCAACACCATGAAGGTCTAACAGGAGAGAACGTTTGCGCCCTTATTCCCATTTTTACAATGTCCCTCTCTATGACACCAGGCTTCAAGTGTGGCTCTTTGGAACAGCTATAAACACATTAACTGTGGTCAGATTCCATTTAATAGGAACTAGATCTTTAGTATAACCTGCTATTTTAGAAATAATACCTGAAATAAAAGGTGGGATGCTGATGCAGAAGGTATGAGATGCGATGTAGGTCTTGTACAAAGGTTATTAATGCATGGGAGGGTATCAAGTTGAGTTGAAAGTACTTCTTGTATAATACCACATACAATGCTTAGGCCTACATCGGAGCCACCGCTAAAAGAAACAGAATTGGAGGAAGACAGAGAGAGAGAGGGAGAGGATGACTCAGGCTCTCCTCCCTACTCATCCATCCGTCTATCCCTCCATCTGGTTTGCATTTGTGTGGATGTCTCTCATCCTGCAGCTCCTGCCCCAACAAACCCCAGTTCCCCCGTTACCCCTCCCCACATGCTGCTGGTGTCGGCTCTAGACTGAGACAGTGGAGGTTCCCTGGACATGAGGTAGAAACATGTTGGCTCAGGAGCACAGCCTCGCTGATATACATTGGACCGGAGGGAGTGTTGGCATAAATCTGGAAGGAATGGAACACGTTTTTCTGTGTCTGATTACTGGGGTGATAAAGTGGGCTAAATTAGACAGGCCTGGCTTTGGAGTGAAATACACAAGGCTTTGGTTTCTATGCGGCCTGGGTTGACGGTTCATGGCTGGAGATGGGATTAGAGTGGGGGAAAATGTACCACCCTCTAACTTGGACTCGGATTTTCTAGTCGGCGAAAAATCTGGCTTGATGACTGATGCATCACATTGTCTTTGGATGTCGGCGGGCTTGGCACGAGGTGCACAGTGACGGTTCTGACGGAGCACACTCTGGGGAATGACGCAGTACCTCATCGATCATCCCCGCTTCCAAATGGTGTCGATAGGTCTCTGCGTGGAGGACAGGAGCCCAGGCTTAGTTGAGACACACTGAAGCCACCTTGCTGAACACCAGAAAAGCGTCACTGAGTGTGATGGAGTGTGTCCGAAGTGACAGATGGCGGCAGTCTACGAAATTTGTGGTCTTGTGTAATTTAGTTTGGTTGAGCAAGGCTACAATCTGGGATAGTCTTGCTTTTGCAGCTTAACCCTTTGCTGCTCAACACCTGATGTATGCTTTATATGTCGAACGTTGAACCTCTTCTTCTAAAGATGTGCGATAATGGGAGTGATCACCAAGCAAAAACAGCCAGGGTTTCAAAAGGGTTAATAAAGATTGCAATACATTAAACTACCAGTTTTAATCCCCACTGATGCACAATGGTAATATTTTGACGAAGAAGTAAACATCCACCATTATATAGGATTTGGTGGTGCACAGCAACATGTATCCCTCTCACTCTACCCAGCATAGCAAAACATGATTACCCTTCTGAAGCAGGCTGGAGTTAAAGTACTAACTTTACCAGAAGTTATGTAACATGTCTGCATTTTTTATTCCCATGCAGTGTCATTTACTGTAATATGCTGGCAATATCTTGGCTTTTCTTTTCCCACAGAAACTCTTCATCCAAATCCCTTTTGAACCGTATTTATCCTAGTATCACCTCACAAACATGATTCATAACGAGGTTTTGCTTCTGTTATATCATTAAAATTGGCCACTTATTTTGTGTCTGCCTCAGTGAATTAAACATGTTTACAGTTTAGTTTGGTACAAAAAAGGTGTCTGGTTGTGTGGAGGTGCCATATGGGAAAGCTTCATGCCTTTTAGAGGACATTTCAGCTAAGTATGTTTGGAGTTCTTTATTCCATCTCTGGAGCATTTACTCCATTAGTGTGTTTCATTTGGCCAGGTGAGAATCAAGCCATTTGGATTGGCGTCCACACGAAATAAATGCATCAAGCGATGACAGCGAATGCGGGTTTCACTCCACTGCCAAGCAAACCGCAGTTTCACTGCGGTGAGGTAAATTACAATTGTTATTCGAACCAACAACAGGAAACAAACCTCAAATCACAGAATTTCATGGGTACGAGGGGACGGATGTTGACATCTGATAGCCAGCAGTTACTCAAGCTTGGAAAGCCGATCATAACAAAATGAACTAAGTGAAAACCGCAGTCTGGACGGATGCTCGTGGTCAGCTATTTTTTTTTTTTCATGTTTCTTTAACTGATACTCAGATGGAGCTCAGTCTAATAAACAAACTACTGAGTTCATGTGACTTTGAAACAAACTGAAGATGTCATTGCAGCCTTAGTGAGAGCAGGGTGGGAGATGGCAGCCCAATGTTGTTTTCATGTCTCATGCGTCAAGATATCTCAACAGACAAGTTTTATTCTTCTGACAGCGGGTCAGGACACTTTCTATGTGGTGCACCACACTTTAGGATTCCATTCAAATCCCCTTTTTATTGCAGGGGAACAGCTATTGTGTTGATGATCTGGGCTCGGCGTGGCGAGTGGGGTGGGGTTGGCAAGTTGCTGTGCGTACATCATGCGTCTGTGGGGAGGGGAGCAAAGCTTGGTTTGATGACATCTTCATTGTGAGTGTGACGCGCCCCCCCCCCCCCCCTCCAAACACACAGAGACAGGCATTTTGCTCACATGCCACCCATGTGGGAGAGACCCATGTAAATGTCATCTGTCTCCCACTCAAGCTGAGAGTTAGGAGGTCCAAGATAAAAAAGGGTAATGTTGTTTGACACAGACATGTTGTCCAATCAGGTCACTCCTTCCTGACATCATATCCCCTCGTTGTCACTCTTTCTGGGAGTCTGGGTTACCGTGGCAACACGCTCATAAGCAGGATTGAGTCATTGGTTTGTCGGGCCCCCTGAAGTTTGACAAGCCTCTGTGTTTTTTGCTAAACAAACATCTCGATTAGGATGCTGGGGGGGGTGGGGGTGTGGGGGTGTGGGGGGGGGGAGTGATCTGGTATGAGCTAACATATCGGTGAACGGCTGGAAACCCACATTATTCACTTTTGAAGTTTTAATATGCTGGGTATGACAGCACTCCTGAGTATAAGCATGCACAGACAGCCATCACAGCGCGCGCGTACACACACACACACACACACACACACACACACACTTACATACGTCCCGGCCCTCTTCTCAGATGAGCCAAAGTTTGCTCTTCCCAGGGTGCTTTGTGCTCGGGCGGTATCGCAGCCGCGCCGCTTCCCTCTGAACTCCCACAACTTCATCAAAGAGGAATGAGCGCAGCAAGGAGGGGCAGGAAAAAACAAAACAAAAAAAAAAAAAAATGAAAGAAGAGGGAAAGAAGGAGCTCTGTTTTCCTAATCACATCCCCATGGGGTTTCAGCTGCGGAGGTGAGGGCGAAGTAAACAATTTTGTTTATCATGTTTTTGTTGTGTTGTTCTTTCATTTCGTGGCCTCTTTTGTTTCAAGCTTTCATTTTTTTTTGCTGAGGAATAGAGGGGTGATTAATGCAGATCCCCTCCCTATTTCCTCCCCACCCTCGCCCCTCTCTATTCTGTTTTGGGAAGATTCCCCCTGGTAATTAATTCACAGCAGCATTAATTAGAGTGAGGGGAGGGTTGGGGGGTCGGCATCTCGAGAGGGAGGAGTGCAAAGATATTTGGAGAGAAAAAAGAGGGACAATAAAGGAAAGTGACGATGAGAGAGGATGAAAAAAGGGGAGAGAAGAGTAAAATGAATAGAAGCGATTTTATAACCCTCCTCTTCATAAATGTGTCCAACAAGGCTGAAGACAGAAATTAAGAGTCCAAATGAGGTTTTCCCAGTGGCACTCTGCTGAGCCCCACTGCAGAGCAAGATGCAGGCGATGAGGACAAAGATGAGAGATTTGAGATATTTTGATAGATGGCTAGAGTGGCTGACTAATGGAAAACGATGCATGGATGATGTCTGAAAGATGAGAGGAGCAGGAACGAGTGAAGTGAAGAAAAGAAGGCAGGGGGGTTGTTGTTAGAGACTGGGCGAAGGATGAGAGGGTCAGGAGTGGGGGTCAAGTGCTGTTCCTCCTTTTTGCTTCAGTTTGATTGGTCTCCTTGATTTCTACGTAATGCTGATTGGTCTCCAAGAGCAAAGGGAAAAGGGTCAAACATCCAAGTGTTGTACTGCTACCAACATAAAGACAGAAGTATTCCTATTCATAATTCTTCAAGAACTTCTCCTTTCTAAATTCAATCAAGCACTTTTCCATTTTGATTCCACATTGAATGCCAGTTTATATGAATTTGGATGACTTGATTGAGGCCGTAACGAATCTTTGGAGCTGGCACTGCATGCCTCTTAGCTAATTGGCTAACCGTATTAAGGAATTGCAATGTGCTTATTCATTCACAGGTACAGCCTCCATCCCATTTTCACCAGCTGTCTGGTGTCTGATTCCCTACCTCCCCTCCCTTCTTCCCTCTCGCCCCTTCGCCACAATCTCACCTCTGTTTCCTACTCTCCTCCTCCATGGCTCTGTACCTACCTTTCACAAACATCCCTTTTCCCCCCATGTCATTATGCTCTCAGTTTCACCCTGGTTCTTCCAATGTGTTCATTATTCAAGCTCTCCCGCTGATACAGCCAAGGTAGACGGCACATTTGCAACGTTTGCTGAACTTCTGCCGCACTTTGACTCCATCCTCACGAGGAGAGTTTTGGAAACAGCTTTTTTTCTGTGGTTTAGCTCTTTCATCAGCTGTTCTGGAAATTAGTTGCTTGAGAGACATTTGAGTTTAACTTACGATACACCAACTTCACCACTCTTTAAATCTTTCAAGACAGTTTCCGCATCAGTGGCAGAGGAAGCATTCAGATCCTTTATTTAAGTAAAGTAGCAACGCCACACAGTAAAAATACTCCATTACAAGTAAAAGTCTTACATTGAAAATACTACGTAAAAGCCCCTGAAAGTTAAAATCCCTCTCGAAAACTCTGTTAATCTCCTTTATCAGAACACTGGGTGTGGTTTGATCCAGGCATCTCTACATTGGGAAACTTACACTACCTGTTCCTCTTGATAGCCTCCAGATGTGGCCAATCTCTCACTTTAAGATGCACAACTGGCCTGGTGTTTGTCAGCAGTGCTAAAGTTCTGATCCAGATTCATTTTCCCATGCAGGCCTGATGGAAGGGAGAGGTGCATCCTGGTCAGCAGCTGTAAATCACCTCTCACACATGCTTCTCACTTAATACTCTTCTAATCCTTATTACTCGGTATGTACTTCTTCTTATGTGCTTCTACAGGAGGAGTAGCTGTCGTTTTGGCAACAGCCAACAAGGCACCAAGTAAAATAATAAAGAAGCACAAGCTGTGGTATGTAGAGGCTTATCTTATAAAAACTGGATACAAACTGAACATCCAGCCAGTCCCTCTCCACTCACCTCTCCCCATTTCTTTCTCCACAGCCCTGAGAAACTCTGGCTTAATGGAACTACAGCATGTTCTCTGCTCACCATCGACTGTCTGGTTAGGTCTGATGGAGCGATCTACCTCGTTAGTTTATATTAGAGTCGAAAGAGGTTTGCTAGAACAATTACACCGTGACCAATGGTGGGAATATGGCCCTGTTTCTGCACGCTGATGTCTCCTTATTCTTTAGGGATGAAGCATTTGGAAAGCATTGGTTCTATCCACCTTCTGTGTTTGATCTTCTTCATTACACTGTCTTAAGTCTGCAATCCCCTCTGTGTTTCCCACCTATTAACTTACCCTGTTTACAGAACGTAGTCAAGTAAACATGCCTCCAATCTGTGTGTGTGTGTGTGTGTGTGTGTCCAGATAGCGTGGGTGTAAAGTGATAAGGCTAAGTGAATGATTCCCTCTGGTAAACAGAGGGGATCAGGAGATAAAGCAGAGGGCAAGCAAACCTGCCATGGGAATCTGGATAATCCATTCTGCTCACTTTATTAACATCATTATGGAGGAAACAGAGAGAGAGAGAGAGAGAGAGAGAGAGGTGCAATGGAGGAATAGCCAGACAGATGGAGGGGCTGCGTGTGGAGAGAGTGCAGAAGTGGTGAAAACAAATGAGGGTTCAGAGGTCAGAGAAACACAGAAGCATGTTGGCTAATTTAAGCTTCAGATGTAATATAGAACCTCCTTCATGCATTTTTTCCTGCGTATTCACTATACTGCTACAAGTGTTTTCATTACAGATGAAAGCTCAGTTTATATGTTTCATTCTCAACTAACTTTTTCATCTGTTTGTGGAAATTGGAAATTGCTGTCTTATCCATTTCTGTCTTATCTAATGAGCTAAACGATACTCTTTTATACACTCGAATATACCTGAATGTCTTGTTTTCAGGTTACTTGTCTTGTCATGGTTAGGCATGTTGGTAAAATAGGATTTGGGGGTCAATAACTGATTGAAGATTTAGGTGAAGATTTAGGTCAGATTTGACTGGCACGATGAAACTAAAGAAAGAAAAAGCACTGGCTTAAAGCCTTGGGAGTTAGAGAGTTGTGTCTGGACTGACATGAAACATTGTGGGAAGAAATGCACCCCCATCATTCACCTCGCATGCCAACACAGAGTGCTCAGGCAAACAAAGCTGCAAGATTGATCAGAACAAATTTGTAATCCGACAATGCATTGCATTGGCCAGTCAAACGCCTGCAACTACACGTTCGTGGTAGCATACTTTCAGTTTTCAAAGTAGCAATACCACAATGGAAAAATACTCAGTGGCAAGTATCACATTTAAACCCTGTACTTTTGAATAGCATAGTTCTACTGTTTACCTCGTGATCATCAAGACAAAGGATCAACACACTGTCACCGTGATAAGTTTCCAGAGTTGTAAAATCCTGCGTCACTGGACTATATCCTGCTGAGCCACGTGTTGGCAACTGACTATCCTTTAAACTCGTGACGGAATCCATCAAACTGGACAACCCGGATGAAATATAATCTTCTCAAGTCTGAACACCCACTCATCCTTTTTCTTCTGACATTACCAAACTGTCTGAATATGTCCACCCCAACACCACTTACATTGAAATAATTTTATTAGAAGCACACTGGCTGTGAAAGTTTGTGCAAGCCAAGCGACTACAAAAATCCATCAGCTTCTACCATTGGGAGGAACCCGGCTTCTCCAAAAGAGCTGTTCAGTGGCCATTAGTGGTAGACTGCGGCTGAACTGGTGGCTCTCAAGTGTGAATGTAACTGCCTGAATGTGAAGCCGAGCATTTTTTCTGAAAATGAACCTGCATGCTGAGTTTTCCTTGGACAAATAACAAGTTTGGAAAAGCAAATACTGAGAGAAGAGGGAACGCTTGGACACAGAAGAAAAATAACTGTTTGCTACATCAGCCGCTTTTTCTTTTCTCTTTCCTTTTGGTGAGTTAATCAATGGCAAGAAGTACATTTGCTTGTAGCCTGAAGCGGCTGTAAAGCCAGGACCATGCAGATTATTGTTTTGGAATAGAGTTTTTCATGATGTTATCAACCACTTGAGGGCTTTGTTCTTTGTCACTGGCACACAGGCATATTTCAATGTCCTTGCTTTCTTTTCATCTATCCAAAACAAAGCTCATTTTACCATGTTTGTCTTGAGCTGATTTAATTAATCTGCTTATTTGCTGTTTATTGTCAGTTATGTTAAACTAATTGCCTTTTCTGGAAAATGCAGCTCAGAAAAAGTGAGCGAGGCCCAGTGTGTTGAGAGGAGCAAAGACGACCGCCAGAGAAATTTCCAAATAAAAGCGCGCCATGCACAAGTAGTAGAATTAGGAGTGTCACACAAACAACTTTCTCATTGTGGAAAAAGTAATGAGCTCAATTCTGATGCCTCGCACATCAAGAGTGGCTTTTTTCTTTTTTGGGTCGCGCAGGTTTTGAGGTTAGCGTCCGTTGCGATGGCTTTTACGAGTGTGGTGACACGGCACACTGGAGACGGAGCACACACTGACATTATGCTCTAATGTGTATGTGTCATTGCTTCTGCATGCGCACATACACAAACATTTAACACTTGCACTAAAAAACACACTAAAATGGTAAGACACACCTACACACGCCCTCACAACACACCTCCAGCCAGACTGTTGGATAAGGCTCATTTAGCCTGGTGTGTAACTGTCTCTGTGTAACGAATGGCTTGCGTCACGAGTCCAGCCAGACCAACAGCATGACCAGTCCCTCAACACTGACCAGACACACACACACAACACACACACACACACACACACACACACCCCTCAACACTACCCAGATATCCTGCTTCCAGCTCCATCTATCACCTCCACGTCCACGCTACGCTTCATATCAGGGGCCACCTCAGTCCTTCCAGTCCCCAGACCCCGAGCTCTGCTTTGGGCCCTGGACGACGCCACACCTTCCCCTACCCTTTTGGGTGGGACTGCCCTGTTTAAGATGCACCATCACGTCCCCAGCTACCGCCACCACTTTCTCATTCTGTCCACAGCTACCGGCGGCGGGAAATTATGACAAATGGCCTGGGTTTTATGGCTGTTTTTTCTTCCTATTTCTCAGTTTGTTCTCCGCATTGAGAAAAAAAAAAGAGAGTGAAAAGATTAAAACTTTCCATTTTTGGTGATGACTCAACACAGCACAGTGTTTTGTGGTTTGACCTTTTATGAGGTGTGCATGTGGATAAATGTGTACAGTATGGGTGTTTCTAGCTGATGTGTATAAATGGGAATATGTGTATAGTCTTCACACACACACACACACACACACACACACACGTGACTATGGGTGCGTGCAGAGGATGAACAGGAGGAGGATGAGAGACTCAGACGGACTCCAGCGGGTCTGTAAATGTTTCTGTCTCCTGGTTACTGTGACTGGACTTGCTGTTCAGTCTGTTCTCTATAGTATGGAAGGTAAAAAGCGACAAACTAAATGGCAATTGGAGGAAACTGTTTGACTACCCACTAATCCTGGAAGGTGACATCAGTTAAGGTTGGCATGTACACTC
This sequence comes from Nannoperca obscura, assembly GCA_036024295.1. Classification (NCBI taxonomy): domain Eukaryota; kingdom Metazoa; phylum Chordata; class Actinopteri; order Centrarchiformes; family Percichthyidae; genus Nannoperca; species Nannoperca obscura. The sequence goes on along the minus strand of JAVQJL010074303.1, from coordinate 8,922 downwards.
AATGGTTTGTACTGTCGCCTCCCAGCAATAAGGTCCTGGGTGTTTCTCTGGAAGTAGCACTTTGTGTAGTGTTTGTTCTCTTCGTGTTGGTGTGTTTCATCAGGTTCCTCCCACAATCCATGCACATGCAAGTTAGATTATTTTGAGACTAAATCTGTGTGTGGGTCTATTTGTGTGTGATAGAATGGCAATCTCTCCAGGGTGTACCCTACCTGAAGCCTGGGGGTTTTCAGAACAGTCCTGTTCACAATGCACCAATGGATGTAAAGACAGCTCTCACCTTGATACTGAAGAAAACTTAGAAACGTGATGATTGTCAGGCAAGTTCTGCAAATATGTTTCTGATTTCTAAATGGATTTATGGATATTTATTAATAGTTATCCTCAGTCATCACAGTGAATCTAAAGATATGACTCAGAAGATTGTTGATGCTCAATACAGCAACCACAGTCTAAAGGTTTTTAACTACCTTAATCAATGAGCTGTGTGTCGCAGCGGCTCCAGTTAAGCCTCATGCATTCTAGAATAGATTCTGGCTTTCCACAGCCTTAAATGGGATGGGCACATACTGAAAAGCAATGGATAAAATCATGGCTGGATTGGAAATTTGAATTCGCCCCGTTGTCTCCAACTTAACTAACACTGTGAACAAGTCAACAACTCAGCAGGTCTATGATTCAACCTGAAATATCCAGTTTAGTCGATCACTGCTGAAAAGGTTGGATTTTTTAATCTGCTCATCTATATACATGAATAGCACAGGTACATTTCTTACACAGAAGTAGAAGAAGAGTGAACCATTTATTTGTTCTCCCTTTTATTTATCATTCTTTCCAACTTTGCTTCTCTAAAATCAAAGGTCATAGGTCACATCCAGCTCTCAGATTTAACTGAGCTTATCATCTGTGTGAAAATGGCCGTCTGGATTGATCACTACCGGACAGACAAATATTGACCCATTGTGACTTCCCACCAGATCCGCAGATTAGAGGCAGGCCACAGTGCCTGTCCAGTGGGAAAGCACATGTATTTGAGAAGGCAGACCACAGTCGCAGTCCCAGAAACTGTAAGTAAACAGCAGAGAGACCTTGTGTCATGAGGTTTCACACCTCTGCATGTTTTGGCATGGACTCTTCCCTGGTGATGTCATATGTTGCTGGGCTACAGAGTAGTTTGAAACACAATAGTACTTTAAAGTATACAACTTTTATTATACTATATAAAGCAGTAAAGGTATTTCTTTTCACTGTGTGAGTGAAAACATTGGCTGCATGTGCCAGTTTACCACAGAATCCTAGCAGAGAGTTTTGAAACTGGCATGTCCAGAAAACAGTGTCATCTCAATTGGCGATAAAGTAAGAATATTTAGTGAAAATGTTCAAGTTGTAGGGAATGCTCTGCTCTGTGTTACTCCGTAGTACTGAAAACTGTGTGTGTCCACTAAGTGATGACCCACCACGCTGTGGGAGTCGAGAAGCATGTTTATTCCCCAGAGGCATTATGGGTTTAATTCAAAATCTGTGATGGGAGGTGCCATAACCCACATCCCCTTTCTCCAGCATCCAGGACAGCTCTCTAGGCACTCAGGCCAAACAGCAAAGGGAAGTTGGAGATGGTTACATCAGGTTTTGTGTGTCGCTGAATGTCTCAGTGGGAAAAAAAGCCTGTAATTAAAAAGTTTAATAGCTGATTTCTTTCTCCCTCACCCCAAGCCTCCATCCCCGTAACCCCCTCCACTGGGTCGGATGATGTCTCCGGTAGGCAGCGCATGGGTAGGATTATCAGACAGCTTGTCCGGCAGGAGATAGTGTTTCACTTGCTAATTTTCTACTTTACCATCTCGCATCGTGCAATGGTCTGTCTCTCGTCTGGGTCAGGCTCAGGTTGCTTGTTTCTATGGGGACTGCAGCCAGAAGGACTCTTGGGTTAAAAACCAATCATCTCTGTCCCGTTCTACACGCTTGCACTGCGGTCCAAGATCTCTGCAGTGGCCGGGGAGAATGCACCAGTGCGCACCACCTGTGCGTCCCCTGTGCACGCTGTCTTAACTGATAAGACACCTGAGAAAGTATTGCATTCATGACGCTCCCTTGCGAGTGCTTGTGTATTTGTAACAGCAGAATATAAACCAAAAAACAAACCAACTGCAACATTAAAAAAGATGTAACCATTCTGGGTCGACACACATACACACACACACACACACACACACACACACACCTCATCCCAGGGCACGTGACCCTGTTTGTAATAATAAAGAAACCAGGATTTCTCTGTAATTGCCTTCAAAGTAAATGGTCTTAGACCGACCAGCTGAACCATGCTCAAAGAACGCCAACATGCCCCGTCGCTAGCACAGTCCTGAAACTGTGTACACTGTTCCTGGTGCTGTAACCTGAGTCGGGAGGAGCTCATTACAAACTGGAGATAAAGATCAACGGGGTTATTAAAAAGAAGAACATGTCACATCCTCGTCGGACCGGTTCTCAGTAGTTTCCACTCCGGCCCCCTCCTTCTTTCAAGCCTGATCACATCATTATTATGTCTCGGGCCAGATGAAATCAGTGATGCATCTTTGTCAAGAGAACAGACAGTTAATAGGAACAATACTGCAAAACTGGGCCTCTTTTATTTTAACTTTACTTCTGCCTCCCATTTTTTCACATTTCTTTAATTTTCCATCTCATTTATATCTGTGTTGATTTTGAAGTCTTCCCTCCTCTTGCCTTATTCCCAAACCTCAGTGTTTTACGTTTTAAATCCAGCCAACCACAGACGTTTGGCCCGTGGCTTCTTCTTGTTGAATAATCAAATATGCAGTATGGGAGCCGGCATGAGGGTTTGGGGAAAATGAACTTCCCTGCACCGCATCTGTGTCATGAGAACGCACATACAGTGGGATTTCATCGTTGTGAAACCGACCTAGATGCAAATGCTAAATAAGCGTGCACAATTCGGTGACTTGATTTCCCAATCCCTGTCCACACCAGATAGGCAGCTCTTGATCAGGACTTTACTCTCCAGTTCTTTCAGTATGTTGTCTCTTGCTTTAACTTTTAAAAAGTATGAGTAAACCTTAAAACAAAGTTGTTTACTGTTGTGTTGTTTAAAACACAGAAATGTGGACAATGAAAACCAAAATATCCCCAGTATCTGCAAAGTCACTGGGGTTAAAACACATAGTTTATGTGGAAAAAGGAAGCGGGACAAAAAAGGGCATAAATGGAAAAAGACAACCGAGCATGCAACCTTGTAGAAGAGTATCATGTTTCAGATGGCGAGACAACAGGCTGATTTCAGATGGAAAAGAACAAAAACAAAGATGGATGGGGTAGACACCTCAAGGGAGTGTACAAGGTTCTGTGGGTAATGTTTGGGATCACAGTTCACCTGGACCCTCCAGAGCACATGTGTGTGTCTGTGTACTTACGTCTGTGCATGCATATGAGGGAGTATTTTTGTGCATGTAAGTGCGCGTCAAGAGGAACATTAATGTAAGACTTGACCCCGGGAGGTTGACCTTTCACCCTGAGGTCATCCAGAGGTCGTCCAGCTGTGAGCAAGAGTGATGGAAGCTGCCTGGCAGGGTTGAAATGCTGGGCTCGTGCTTGTTGTTAAAGTTTTTTTTTTTTTACTGCAGGCTTGGTGAAATACTGCCGCACATTTGCTCGCTTTCCCACGAGGGAATGTTTGGAAGACAGAAGTTTCTCATTTTTCCTATTTTAGTTACTGTATTTTACAGAGAGCTCTGCCAGCGAGTTGATTGTGAGACAGCAGAAAGCAGTCAAAGCAGGAGAAGCACAGATGTAATTGATAATATTAATGTTGACTCCATTGCACGGAAGTCTCCCAGTGAGCCGTATTAGTGAGCGAGCATGCATAATATGGAATGCAGCCATCGCTCATGTTATCAATCACACCTGTGCTTTTCCTGCTTATCACAAGTCGATATGTCTTCTGTGGAAAAGGTCTGCTGTTACCACTGAACTTACACACACACAAAGTGCATGTGACGTGTTATACAGTACCTATGTCTGGCAGCATGCCAGTGGTGATAGCAAAACAGTAAATTACATCATTAGTTAATATTTGTCGCACTAACCTGTACAGCTTTCCACAAACATGATGCTGCTGCAGGGTTTCTGCTTGAGTGACACATTTAAAGTATGTGTCACAGGAGAGCTGTCATGGGCTGTTAGCTTACTCGCTAACAGACAGTAGGGGTTTTTAGTGTTTGTATTTGTCATTACTTCTGTTGCAATGGGAAACTGTTTTTTTTTCTTTTTTTTTTACAAAAACACTTCCATCACTTCCATGCTGTAATTTATTTCAGCTAAATGGAAAAAATAATTTACATGTATTTTGGGGAAATATAGGTTTGCTAATGCTTTAATTTAAATGATATTGTTCTGCAGTTCAATACAAAATGTTATATTTATATCCAATCAATTCTAATCTCACATAGATGAGCACTAACTGCAAAAATGTCTTCAAAGAAGTATGAATATTCAGGAGTGAAACACAGGAATGGTCAGGAAGATTGCCAAGTTGTTGCTAAGAGTTGGCACAAAACTGGATAGCTCACTGTTTGCTTCGTAAGAATTATAGGTGCGATTAGAACATGCTTTTGGATGAAAGTAGCTGTTGTCTAGAACATTTAGTTTTATTTCAGGCCAGATTCTTCATAAAACCTCTGACTTTCCCTAGACTGCCACTGGAAAATGCATTCACCCTTTATCCTTGTGGATAGATGTATGTATTGATATGAACATTTATGTGTGCGTGTGTGTGTGTGTGTGTGTGTGGGGGGGGGGGGGGGTCTATAAAGTTTGTTTTAATGCTCCTTTTAATGCCTTTTGAGCATTTTCTCTTTGTTCACAACCAACACATTTTCAACCCATTACTCCAACTGCTTAACGTCTCACCAGAAATCCCAGTGTTGCCTTTCATTCTCATGCCAGCATCACTCTTCACCCTATCCACACATTAACTTAACATTTACCACCTCACCTCAAAATGCTCATCAGCCTCTAAACTACTCAGACTATGATATCATCAGTGAGCTTCCACACGGGAAACGGTTACTCATGAGAGTTCATGAGCACAGGGGCTATAAAAATCCCACATGGTAACAAAGCCTGGTAAATAATCACAGGCATCTGATTATAAGATATACGGTCAATGACATAATTTAACCTGGTCAGTCAGCCCTCACGCTTTTGTTTTGTAGTTCCTGGTGATGAGGACAAGCTACCAGAGGCTACAGGGGACATATGAGTCACAGTGCTTTAATGGGCAGATGTAGGAAGGTTCTGTAAATGATTTCAAAATTATAAATTATTAAAATTATACAATCATTGGCACACAGTGCCACTCCCTCCCATTGACAGTTAGGGAAACTTTATCAAGAAAATTAAAAGGTGGACATGATTGAAAACTGTAAAACTGCATATCAATAGTATAGAATGGGAAACATTTAAGAAAGTCCAAAGTTATACAAAGGAACATGTACATTTTCAAAATTGGTCATAAATCAAAGTATTGAACACATTTTGACCTGATGATGGCGAACTCTCTAACAAGTTAATAAATGAAGCTTAGGGCTGTTTTCTTGTCATTCACACCTTGTGATTACCTTTAGTGCAGGAGACAGGGAGAAGAATGTTTGTTTAAACAGCTGCTGTTGGTGAACAGTCAGTGACTTCAATTAGTCAACATGAGCTGCAGCTAATGTTTAGCTAACCTTAACCTGCTGTTTTTCTGTCTTGCTAAACAAAAAAATGCTATGATGCTATGATGAATGCTGTTGGTTTTACCTGAGGATGCCGGGATCTTGCCTTTTTTGTTACATTCCTAAGCAAAATCTACTACAAGCTTTTCCTCGCACAGTTTGTTCAGTGTGTGACACCACCTCCCAGTCCTAACTGAACTGTGTGGAGTGTGTTGGGCTGTGTTTTCCCACGCCTCGTAAACTGCCCTCAGCACATGACACCAGCTGTAAGGTGCCCTGTAAAGAGACCAGGGGTTGTGAGTTGTATGCCAAAGCATTATGGGATGTGGCATACATTATGCTGGACTATTAAACACACAGTGCACTGTACACTTTATGTGCAGAGTTGTTCGGTACGAGATTGTGTTTTGTGTGGCAGCAAACATGTATTGGGTCCGGTTTGCTCTCAGCGTGTAGTTGGTGTTCATTGTGCTGTGGTTTGGCTTTTTTAGTGCTGCCTCTCTCATTATGAGGGGCTCACCACTACTGGATGTTTTCTCTCTTTTCAGTAAGCAGTGGCTTGGCACTTTATAACTCTGCGTGTGTGTGTGTGTGTGTGTGTTAATGGAGAGATGAAAGAAACCAAGCAGCTAATCTTAGAGGGATGCAATCAGACACAAACATGCACATACACCCCCAGAGAGGAAGATTCATGAAAAATCAGGCAGATAACAAGCAGCTGTGCTACTCGCTCCACAGAAACACAGGTGGGCCAGTCAGGTGATCTGGGATCAGTTAATGCTCTCCATGATCATTTATCCACTGCTGCTGTTTAACTCTTTGCCAGCTGGCCTCAGGCCAGCGAACAGAGGAGACAATCGGCCTCCTTGCCAAGACAGGCAGACAAGGAGGAAGGAATTGTTGACACCTGAATCACGAGGTGAAATCTGATCAGATATTTAGAGTAGAGATAATAGCTCATGCAAGGATTTAATGAGAGAAAGGGTATATCTTTATAGTATATATATAAGGCAGCCACCCCCCACTGGTGTAAGTTGAGGCAAACACTGGGAAGTCAAACACATGGAAAATCAACATGTTTATGTTGGACCAATGCAGGAGTATTTAAATGGAGGGAAATATGTAATGATAAACAAAGCAAAGCAGGTAAAATAACCAACCTTGTTGGCAATCAGTGGACGTCTAGAATGTCACCATGCAGTGGAAAAATACAGTTTAATAAATGCTTAACTTAATGGATGCTTCAATCCAAAGCAACGCATAGTAAATGATCTTTAGTATTACACATTCAGCTATGGTAGACTGATTATTTTGTCATTTATGATCATGTCTGCCAAGGTAGAGTTGTCCATCCAGCTCCTCTCTCACCTGGCAACTGATTCATCTCTCTTCAGTTTGTGCATACCTGAGATGGCACAGTGCTCGTCTCTCCACTGTCTGTCTGTCTGTCTCTACTTCCTTAAGCCACCATTTCTTCTTTGTTTGAGACAAGGAATGAAACTACCTGCTCTGAACTGAAGCCCTCTCCTTAATGACTCAAACAGCTGCAGCGTTGTGCTAAAGGATTGCTATTAACATGGTTGGGAAAGCAAACAAACCAATCCTGTTTTTTTAGGCAGGATTAAGAATCATCTGTGCCAGAGCAAACCCCTCCCCCCAAAAACGAGCACCGTATCCAGCTATTCGCAGATATTGTACCTACTTTAACTTACTAACTGTTGACATTGGATGTACTTCAAGGTTTTCTAGAATTGTATCATCTTTCTTGTTTGATGATAGGGTTGGGTTGTTGTTGTAAGTTGACTTGCAAAACAACACATTTCTTCGACATGACAAACATTAACAGCTGCCTCTCAACTGCCGCTGTAGTAACTGGAAATGGAGTCGCCCGGATAAGTACATCTATCGCTACTGAAACACTAGTAAAAAAAAAAAACATGTCAGACTGAGTAAAAGTCCCCCTTAACTGTACCAGTAATAATTATTTCTGTCCATCATACGGCAGAACAGAAGGATGAAATCCTAACACTTTTCATTGCTACAGCTAGTTTACCAGTTTTAGATTAAAGCATTTTCTGCCATTTCAGTTATTCATTATAGATGGTGGAGATATCAAGACATGGCATCATAGCACCTACATTTAGTCAGTTGGCCAGTAAGAGGAAGAACACTAGAACAGAGGCAGCACGTTGTAGGTTACAAGGAGTGCAGCTGCATATCTGTACGTCGCTGCTTCCTTGTATCATAAAATAAAAGATTACTTTTATGTTACATTGCATTGTGATTTTCAGACTTGAAGCACTGGCTACTGTATCCTCTAGTTGATTTATTGGCTGGTGTGAAGGCCATTTTCGAATCTGGCTGGGGACTGTTCTGGACGCTGTCTGTCCAGATAACACTCCTGCAGACACATGCAGGCATACAGGACAAATACATGACATTCCTAATAAAAAGAACTACCAAAAAAATCTGTTTCTACAATTTAACACTATTGACAATTAAGGGATTTAAAACATTAAGTGTACAGTAAATGTCAGGTATGAGTAATAGTCTATCAGAAACAAAGAGGCAGGATATGGGGCTACTATTTTGCACCGGTGTTCCATAATTATACAGAGTAAAAACCAGTTGCAGAGGGAATTCCTACACAGATAAGCAGAAAAAACTGAATGCACTGCAGCAACAAGACTGTTTGCATCCCCATTTTCTCACTCTGTTGTAGTATACTATCAGATTTAATGAGGCAGGATGATGGAAAGCAAGTACATAAACTGTATTACAAAATAAAAGCACTGGCCATCGCAGAAAATTGTTACAATATAATAAGTACATATTGCAGTATTGCATGAATGTGGATTTAGCTCTAACGTGTCTATACAAGAGGAGTAGCGTGAGCGCCACGTTAGCAGAGCAGCAGAGGATGCGTTCAGACACAGTATTGAGTGTAGGTGACCTACACAGAATCACTGCCGTTACATGCATAAAACAGAAGGAAGTAGACTTTATGAACAGGCTTTGCGTCACGTCTATAATGTATGGAAGGCCAAATGGACCAAAACCTCTACTTTGATGTGCGTGTTAAGACGTTAAAAATGAACGTGTTAAGACGTTAAAAATGAACGTGTTAAGACGTTCATTTTTAACGTCTTAACACGTTTGGACCTTAAGGCTTCCATCTTATTGGTTGGCA
>JAVQJL010074299.1:0-19870 GCA_036024295.1 Nannoperca obscura | reverse complement strand
TCTGCATCTATTCTATAAGCATACACACACATATCTCCTTTTAAGGTTTCTTGCAAAACATGTTTCCTAGTTTTGCAGTACAGTTACTGGCACATATGGCCACACCCTTTTTATGAAACCCATTAACTGGCACTGAGCATAATAACACAAAAGTATTTGGCACTGTTAAACATCATATACAAACATTTCTGATTACTATATCGACAACATTATGCCTGCTTAGTGTCAGCATGTTAGCACTGTCATTGTGAGTATGTTGCATAGCATGCTGACGTTAGCGTTTAGCTAAAAGCACCATCGACCTGCTTGCATGGCTGAAGACTTACTATTGTAGTGTAAACTTTCAACGCTGTGAGCACCACAAACGTAAATCAGTTCATCTCAATCGTGCTTGGTGGAGGACAGGAGGAACAAGTACTAAAAGTCGAATATCTCAAAACCTGAACAAGAAAAAAACCACTGTAAATGGTTAGATGGAAATACCAACCTTTACAGCGGTGTACATTGCACACAATTCTCAAATATGAACTGTTTCTTACCACGGCAACATAAAAGTGTCTTGCCTGTGAATATGTTTATAAGTCGAATGTGTTTGTGAGACAGAAAGTGTGTGTATGTGCTTGGGGGGTGGTGGTGGTGGGGGGGTGGATTTCACTTCTACCTTTCTCACCCCCGTGTGAAAAGTAACACAGAATTTAATCACTTCTCCCCTCTCCTCAACACTATCTGAATCTCTTCTGACTTAATTTTTTTAGAGTACATTTCACCACGTCTCTCCCAACAGATTGCACCTTATTTAATTAACTACTTCATACCTTCTTTATTCTCCACTTTTAGTTTTAGTTTAATCGTACACCATCTCTTGCGTTTTCTCTTTCTCTGTGCTCTGTTTTTATTTAAACTAGACTGAACTCTCTGTCTCTGTTGTGTTTGTGGTCAACACTTCAACCCTGTCACTCACTCTGTGGCCCACTTCTGGACATGGAAAACAGAGATAAGGACTTTGTTAAATATAGCTCTTAAACTCTAAGCTACCTGCTGCTGGGCTTCCTACTGACATCTTTCTTAAGTGTAATAACCACAACATCAGATCAGTAAGTAAGTAATACAGGATTAATAATACGGAGTTGTATAGTTACCATCATGTTCCTTTGCTTCAGGTGTCAGAGAGATGGTTACCCCTTCTGTGGTTGTGTCATAGCTCAAACTGCTGGTGCCTCTTGAACTTGTACTTATGTTGGAGCCATCAAGGGAAGGTGCAATAGTAGCATGGTTGATGGGGTCCAGGATCAAAGTAGGCAAAGTCACTGCTTCTTGAGACACATTGACAGAAGCATCTTTTAAAGCAGAGTATATCAGTCAGCACAGGCCAGTGTTTATCCAAACAACAATTTTTAAAACTGAAAAATGTATAGTCAGATATTATGTATCCGGGGAATCTTATCTGACTATGCATACTTATCTCAGCAATGCACTGCAGCACTTGCATGCTGAGTACATCAACAGTTTTCTATCGATCAGTGAGCTTCATTGGACAAAACAGGGGTTCAGTGTCTTCTAAGTTTGTTAATTGTGTCATGAATGAAGCTGTCAAATCACTGCAAAACATAATTTCAGGGTACAAAATAAAATGGATAAGAATTGACTCAGACTTTTACTTTGCAGGACATCTTCCACAGCATCAGACTGGAAGGCATTTTTAGTCTTTCAAGTAATGTCCTTTTAATGAAGATCTCCAATCTCTCCCTCTCTCTCTCTTCCCCCTTGGTCTTGATCTCTTTAGCACAACTCTAAGTCTTCATTTCTGTTTCTACCTGTTTCCCTTTGATGAAGACCAGAGCACTAATGCATTGTAATGTCATTACCGTTCTGTAACACACTGCTGATGCCTTGAATTACCTCAATAATCACTCACACAGCTCATCAGCACACAAAGAGAAAGAGAGAGAGAGTGAGAGAGAGAGACCTATTTGAACTCTAAATGATACAAAAACAGACACACTCATAAATAGACAGTGGTGCTTGGCTGTACAATACTGGCCTTGTTCTCTGACTTTAGCTGCTTGAGCTGCTTTTAGGTCAAATGTTGGAGTACTATGTGTGTTTTTATATATGTGTGTGTGCAGAGTAAATTTATGAAGAGAGCCACTGTTTCCACTGTTGCACTCTCCTCTCTCCCGATATTACAGGGTCTTGCTCACAATCTTTCTGGCCAGTGCAGTACGTACCTGGGGAAGTGGCTCTAGCTCACTTCTTGACCCTGCCAGTGAGAGGAACAGCCAACGGTTTCTGTGCGAGCAGATGCCGGCTGCTTCAGCACTCGATGTTTGAAGTGCCTGTCGGTAATTCCTGCTCTGTGAAACCCATCTAACTGCGGCTGTAAAATCCCATAAGCACTGATTTCACAGCACGTGGTTGTGGTGATTTTTGAGTCATCATTTAGAAAAGCTTTTCCTCTGTGCATGTTGGACTTGGCCTTTCATCTGCACTTATTTCAGCTGCCAACCAGTGTGTGCCCTGTCAAGCAGCATGTCCCCTCTCTAACCTCCAGTGCTATGTAATTTATTGTCTCATGCACATATAAGTGTCCAGCCCATGTGGGCTTGAAAGACACCACCAATACAGTTGCAGTGATGTAACATTTGTTAACTAATTACATATAATTACAATATTAGATTGCAAACAAGAAACTCTATCTTCTGTTCATAGCTCGACAAATAGCATCTCCCACAAAAGGCTTCCTTCCTAAAACACAAAACTCTTTTTTTAATCAATCCTCCAACCAAAAGAACATATCAGATATAAAGTTCCCATTTCCAAAAGGTAACACACTTAAATCATTACATAACCAATCATAAATTCAAAATCACATAAATAAAATAACAGACACAATGAGACCTAAATAAGGAAGTGAATATATGTATGTTATTGAAGAGGTCATAAATGAACTGTTTGATTATTATTTTCATAGTCTATGTATTGTTTTGTCTAGGTTACTGCGACTGCGCAATTAGTTAGATAACGTCTAGAAGAGTATAAAGCTGTGATTAATTAGTCCGAGAGGAGGCCAGCAAAAAGTGAAACTATATAATATGTAAGGACAGCGAAAGAAATGTTCTTTGCTGAGAAAAGCTCAGAGGGATTTCTTTATCTGGACAGTAATTGAAGGCTTGATAATGTTAATGAACTGCCATTTCTGTCCTTAGAGTCATGAGTTATTGTCAACAGAAAAAAGGGAATTAATTAATATTTGAATGCATGTTTTGCCTTCAAAGTTCTATCTGACTAGCATCCTGGGGTTTTGATTCATACTATATGTTTATGCAAATATAGCCCCATACAATCTGTACTGTATACAGTCTGTGTAATATATATAATACTAAGATATATTTACAGCATAAAGTCTGGTCACAGTGGAAACTGAACCTGCTGCCACTGCACTGCTTTAAAATCTGTTCATAAAGTCTACACAGTGTACTACAGAGGCAAGCCAATTAGCATGAACCCAGTAAAATGACAGTGTGCTGCTGCACACAGTTAGAGGTGTCATTTATCACAATGTACTTCCTTGCTCATTTACAGCCAATAAATGAAGAGGGAAGAAAGTGCTTGGAACAGGTAGGAGAGAAAGAGGAACGTGGGTACTAGTGAAATACAGGATGTGTGAGAGGTGTGATAAGGCAATGCAAGCAGAAAGAGGAAAAAGCATGGGGGGGCGGGGGTGATGTGAAAGACAAAGTGTGAGGCTGTTTAAACAAACAGCAGAGGATCAGAAGTAGAGAAGAACACTTACATAAAGATGTGATTTGAAATCTAGTGAGGTCACTGCGAAACCAACACGGCTTGACTGAAAAAACTGAACACAGAAGAGGAACTAAAATGTTCACATTCAACTGCCTCTAGAGATGGTGTAACAAGCTGAAACACAGCAGACTTCATACTGTAAACTCTCTTCAGCTGTCAGTTCAAATCTCTTTTCAAAAACAACACAGGTGCCTAGAGGAAGGTGAGATTAGTGTGTGTGTTCGTGTAAGGAGTGGTGGTAACCATTATGACACTTTTTAGCACTTTAATCAAACTGGAAAAAGGAAAACAATCCAAAGTCAAGAGATGAAATAAACGTTTTTTTTAAAAACACTACCTACCATGTTCAGTGGATCCCAAGTTAATGAGCAGCAGAGCACAAAGGGCAACCCAGAGTTTGGTCTCCATCATCTCTGTCACCAGGCTGAACAGTAAGAAAATGAGCAAAACAAATGTCGTTCCCTATCGTCTTGATTTCGAAGGACTCTCTCGCTCTCTCTCGGTCACCGTCCGATTCCAGACTTTAACGGTGTAGTTTATAAATCCCAGGCAGCTGTGCTGTAGGAATACCCACTGCAGACAGCAGCTCTGCCAGTGTGTGCGTGGCTGGACGGACTGAAGGAGGAGTGTGTGAGTCCCGACTGCTCTCTCTCTCTCTCTCTCTCTCTCTCTCTCGCTCTGTCTCTCTCTTCCTCTCTTTCTCCAGAATCAGTGCCACGTGTTCTCTGTTCAAAATAGTCAGTGGCTCTGAACAACAGGAAACATGCAACTTCCTGCAACACAGTGTACTTGATTAATTACAGTGCATCAACACAAACTACAGCCACCGAAAGTTGGAGCAACATTTCAAAAATAGTGCAAATGTACCAAATTTCACAAGGTGTTCCTGTTATTTTGTCCACCCTTTCTACCCAGTGACTTTGTTGTGACTGTAGCCTGAAGCATAGTTAGTCTATTTTATGTATTTATTTGTTTATTGACATATTGCAATACAACAAGTACTCAAAACGTTGGGGGTTTATTAGCCTCTTACATATATATATAATATAATAATAAGTAATATATTATGAAATCTGTATTAAATGAGGGCCGACAATTACTTCTGAAAATGATTTTTAAAAATTACAATAACTATTTTTCATAATTTTTGCAAATCATTAAGTTGTGTACCTATGTATGTAAAGAAATAAATCAGTAAATATAAACAAATACATCCGGGACAACAAGGACTCTTTGTCACACTGAGGATTTTAGTGATCAATAATTAAGAAAGTAAACCTATTATTACAAGTAGTTGACTTGATCCGGAAGCTTAAACTGGATCATCCCCGCTTTTTTTTTTTTTTTTTTTTTTTTTTTTTTTTTTGCATGACTGGCGCTTTCTACAGGGCGTTTTACTGTAGTGTGATGTCTTCTCTGGATCACGTGGGGGCGCGGTTGCTCTATAGCTGATTCTCGTTTTGTGGGAAAGCACACGCGTGGAAGAGTGTCAAAACTAAATTGCAGTACTTCTCTACAGGACGTCATTGCGACGAGATCACACTATTAGACTGCGAACAGCTTTTCAACATCCCGCAGTGATTCCATGTGATACTGATGCTTAAACCTAAAATGAATCTTTATTAGAACTGATCGATCTTCGGAAGCTAAGGGGCTTCTTCATGTTTTTCACATTACCTGGTGGTTGATATGAATAAAATATTTAAAAAATAATATTTTGTTAGGCTATGAGGCTGTTTTGTAGGTTGAAAGCAGAATATATTGTGCGTGGCACCAGGGTTAGGGATATCCACAGTTCTCTGCTAATTCATTGATATACAGTATTTGTTATATATTATTGGGCTCATACAGCAGCATTTCTTTAATTGCACATTTGATATTTACATATTGTGTTCCCCCCCTTGCGACTGTGTAGGAGAGCGCTGTGTGCCAAACACAATCTAAGGCCGTTTTAGAAATCTATAAAACATACAACAATCTTCATTTAATGTTGCTGTACATAAGAGAGCTAAAAAGTGTGACGAATGGTCAGATGTGTGGTTTGGAAGGCTCTGGTTTTATTTGTAGACCTTTCTCGTCTTGCATGTCAGTAATATATTTCCCCCTGTAATTGTGAAGGTTTACCTCGACTTTTGAATAAGAGTTATAATTCTCCAAATCGCTTTGTCTTGGTTTTGTGGGTGTGTAGTTTTGTTTTTAATTCCGTGATGCCGATGGAGTAATCAATACTTCTTGGCTGCCTTTTTATTAGTTTGAATTTAACGTCATTTTTAAACACTTCTGACATTGTGATCGTCGAGTGATGTTTTTGTCGAGAGAATTATTTCCAGAAGGAGCTGTAGTTGCAGTGTATGGGAAAACGTGTGAATATACACATGTATTCTCCATTTATTAACTGTATATTTGAAAAAAAAATAGAATGAAAAGATAGGCAATCTGTGGTGATGTGTAATTACTAATAAAATAAAAAAATATAAGTTATTAATCAGGTATGTGTTTCTTCCATAAGGTAGCGGTACCTATAACTTGCCTATATTGTGTCTGTATATTCATGTTTTAAATGATCCTCGTTAGTTTCAGCTAAGACGCCTGTGCAGGGTTTATAGGGGACGCGACCAACCAACTATATTTATTTCCTGAAAGGTTAATTTTCGATAGATTCGAAGTGACAACATGTGAGACGCTACGTAAATAGGCTTCAGTTCACCCCCCTAGCACCTGCTGCATCGTCATATGTGAAGATATGTTTATTGGGTAGATTTGGAAATGCCGCATTCAGGTGTTATTGACATATGAGTGTCGAAGTGCATTTGGTCGCAAACATTTACAAAACGAAACTGAAACACAAGATAAAACTTTTTGAATTTAAAGAATTTAACAACAAACATAATAGAAATAACATTTACTTAGACTAACATTCTGCAAATTTTTCAGCTTATGTACATTCTCTACCTTTAATATTTTGGGAACTTTAGAAATGGCAGCTTTGTTTACCGTGTTATTGGGTGGCTCTTGACCAGTTACGCTGTG
The DNA here is from genome assembly GCA_036024295.1 of Nannoperca obscura. Classification (NCBI taxonomy): domain Eukaryota; kingdom Metazoa; phylum Chordata; class Actinopteri; order Centrarchiformes; family Percichthyidae; genus Nannoperca; species Nannoperca obscura. The sequence goes on along the minus strand of JAVQJL010074299.1, from coordinate 13,036 downwards.
ATTACGGCATTTCCCACAGTGCATGAACGTAGCAAAAAGCTCTGGGTGACGGAGCAGAGGCAGAAAAGCGGCAGGGAGCTGCCTGCATCGTTTTATACCGTCGTAGGACAGAAAGGTGTGAAAATATTGGTCCTCTAGACAGTCTACAGATAATATACGGAGACGGCATTGTTTTGATAATGCTTTCGCACTCTGAAAATGCTATTATATTTGTCCCGCTTGGTTGCATTTGGCACTAGGGTAACGTCAAGTTACATGCATTGCTACGTTAGCTAGTTTGGCGATAGCATAGTGGCGCTAGCCGTTGCTATAGTATTTTGCTATAGTGAACGTTAGCGTCAGCTAGCTTTCTCTTAAGTTAAGTGAGCTAACGTTAGCTTGCCGGTTAGCTTCTTGTGTATGTCTAAATATTTGATGTCGTCTAGCTAACTTTAACATTCCGATTTCTACTGTGGAAATATTTTGGAAATGGTACTGTCTATAAAAGCAAGTTTCACGGTGGCTGTCAGCTCCTGAACGTGTTGCTCCTCTTTGATCATTTGACAGCTCCGTGTCAGCGGAGATATGGAGACGCTGGGGAGGATAGTAGCCACACCGGACGCCCTGGACTTCACGGTGGAAAACGTAGAGAAGGTGAGTTTTGTGACTATTCAGTCCTTGTCAACAACCCATCAGTTTATACAGCATCGGGGGGTTGTGGACTAAAGATAAAAGATGTTAAAGATGTTTGAGAGGGATAGCAGAAGAGCTTTATCTGCCCTGTAGCCCCATAATATAGCCATTCTTCTTCCAGTACTTACTCTGGAGCGATATTGTTGCTCCTGTTTGCATACAGGAGTGAAGCCCCTGGAAAATCTGTCCTAAGGTTTTTTAATTAGTCTTGACTGAATGGCTAATTTTCTGAAAGAATGATTAGTTTATAGCAATATACGAGGTTGTAACCCACCAATTATTTACCTTTTCTTTCACTGTGAAATGCTTGTCTGGGTCTTGTTTTTCTCTGTTGGATTGTGTGTGTGTGTGTGTGCGCGCGTGTGCGCGCGCATGCTTGGCAGTGTTGACTGTGGCTGCCAGGTTGCTGTGATGAATCTCCTTGCTGGGTGGTCACTGACTCAGAGGCAAGGGGATGGGGTGGGGAGGATGGAGAGAGAGAGAGAGAGAGAGAGAGAGAGAGAGAGAAAGAAAGAAAGGTGCTCCTGTGGAAGAGCAAAATCAATGTGATGGAATGGGGGATGAGGGGAGGGAGGGACAGGGTCGATGTCTGTGACAGTGCCGGTAAAGAAAGAGGAGGAGGTGAGAGGAGGTTGGCGATGCGACAGAAATGATTAGAGGCAGGTTTGAGGGAGAAAAGCACATTCCTGTGAGGGAAATGGCGTGGCTTGATTCTGTGGTTTCTGGTGTAATTAAGGAGGAAGAAGAATGACAAACAATGAGCATGGTCCTGTCTCCCTGTGGATCATCTCCTTATTCATTTGTTCATATTTCCATGTCTACAGATGAAGGAAGTGGTGTTCTATAATAATTTAGGGAAGCCAAATGCATGAAGAAAATGCAAAACAATTCTTCTCATTGGTCACACTAACTACAGTCGGAGAAAACACTAGTACATATTGTAAGCATACTTAACATACACACCTATAAGTGTATAATTAGTTCAAATGCTATGATGTGATAGGGTATATTTGTTAGTGAAAGTAACTTATACCCAACCTTATATATTTGCATGAAAGTTTTCATTAGATCAAGCTATTTTTCATTGGGGTTTCTGGTATTTCTCGTCTACAGTTGAAGTGAAACCTCGATTGCGTCATACCCCAAGCGAGCACAAATAGTGAATGATAATCATCAAAAGAATAATGTAAGCCACCTGTCAGACATACATTTGGCATTCAGTGATTCAGTTGATGATCTGAAAAGGAGATGCTTGAAATTGGTTAAATGTCAGATAATAAACAATTATACACTGAAATGTGTTTCAGCTGTGATGTCATTGCAGTGTATGTTTATACACTGAACTCTGACTTTCAAACAGTTCTGCTTGTCCTTTTTTTGACCAAATTTCTTTCTCTTTTCTTTGTGGGTTTGTACAGTTTAAGGTGCATTTTTCATCTTCTCAGAGTGGTACAACACCATCAGTAATCTCATTAACTGACAAACAACATCTGAAGTATCATTTCCCATTAAGGCTAGGAGCACTTTTGTACTAACACCACACTTGAATTTCAAAACTGATAGACTGAGCTATATTTAGAAAGTGTATTTAGTCTATTTGTGTGAGCTTATATTTTCTTTCTATATTTTTATTCTTTCTAGATAATTTGGCTATATTGACATATTTGTAGTTAATTATTTATGGAATCTGCACGATGCTGTTTATTCACTGGAATAAGAGGGAGATGATGTGTTTCTTTCGAAGCTGTGTGTGCACCTTAAAGCTTTATATTAGTATCTGGCTTAATGCCTTTAGAAAAATCTGAGATGTAGCTTTTACTGGTCATTTTATTGTCCTCTCAAACAGTCACAACACTAGGTAACTCTGAATACACATACCACCAGCAGACACGTCGTAGTGTTCATCAATAGAAGGTCAAATCGCACTTCCCATAAGATGATGAGAGCAAAACCAGCTGCTGAAAGAGTGAAATAAAAAGGACCAGCAGTGCAGAATTGTCACTGTTGTACAGTGGGATGTGTGTACATGTGTGTATAGATGGTGGTGGAGATGATGGTTCCTGGCTCAGCATTTGTATGTGTCCAATAGAATGCTCTTTGTTCAATCTTGGGTCTGTGAAACAAAGTACCACATTGTCAGTATGTATGTGTGTGTAATGAATGGGTAGATATATACAGCCTTACATTTCCGCTCGCTATAATTAGCCTTGTCTGGAATCACTGTCCACTAAGCAAGAGCATTTTAGATGAATTTCAGAGCTCTCTTTTTGCTGTGAAACTGTGTGCTGTTCAGATTTAGTCATTTAGCATTTCTCCTCCGGGACAAATAACTACTGTAACACCAGAAAGAAGCACAGCACAGTACTGGGTCAGCGTGGCTGTCGAGGTCCATTCAGCAGTGTGTAGCTCCCAGGCTCTCGACTTGTGATGCACCTCTGCCTTTTGGAAACTGTGTTCAAGTAAGCTAGCTAATGTATTACAGAACATAACAGGGGAATTTGACACTGAGAAATGATGCATCGAGTAGTTTTGTGATGGGGAGAAGCTATTTCAGAAGGAAAATAGGGATTGTGATGACTATTACCACACAGTTATTGACAAAAATATATATTGACTCAAGGTGGAACGCATGTCTTGTAGGTTACATGTTACACACGTCCTAGTGCAATCATTTTCAAATTTATTTTTATATTTAGCAGGCTTAGAGACGTTATCATACTTCTATTGATTCTGTGACCGTAGGTGATCATTCTTCTGTATTATGAGGTGGAATATGAAATTCTTCATGTAACTGAGGTTTGCATGTTAAGACACTTGGTGTAAGGGTTTTATTGGCTGTTCATGTGCTTAGATTTGATCACTATTGGCAACGTGGTATTCTTAATTTCTGTCTTGGCCATGTGCTGTCAACAACCGCCCGCGCACACCCTCACACAAACTCTTCTTCTTTGTTCCCTCATTAATCATCGTTCCTCTGCATGTTTTTGGTTCGCACAGTTATAGCACTGTGTCATGATGGGTCAGTGGTGTGATGATGCCTTCTGCAGCACAGCACTAACACTGTCCTCCCATCGCTGCGATGACTTTTAAGTGCGACACTCTAGTGGACAGATGGCTTGAAAACACATTGAGCCTATGGCAGAGGGATGCCATTACCTGCTGTGTGTGAACACAGTGTGCAAAGACATGTCCAAAGCGTGTGTCTGTCTATGTGTAGGCACGTGCACTTCTGCCTCATAAGCATGTTGGAAAGGAGAGTTGTCTATAATGTTTATTATGTTTTGTAATAGAAATCATCTTTTAGGTATAATCACCTCATTGATTTGCTTCGTATTTGTCCTTGATACTTTGCATAGTGTATTGTAGTGTAGTCTTTGTTAACGCAGCTCAGGACCTTCCCCACCCACCAGCTACAGTAAATCTGTGGTTATGTGTGAGAGCAGATGGTGAATCTGTCTGAGCCATGCATTTTCACTTGCATCCCTCTCCCTTCCTCCCCTCGTTGGAAAGCGACTGTAGAGGAAGCTAATGACCTTTGACAGTATCTGCCAAGAGCATGCCATCCTCAGGTGAAGCCAGGTGGTTCAGGCAGGTTGCCACAATCTGTAGAGGCAATTAGTTGCTTCTGTTGCATTAGTTACTTCAGCCTCAAATAAACACTAGTGTTTCTAGGGATGTGCATGTTTTTCACTTGTTTTAAGAACCAATTAACAACAGTTAGTTAGTTGAAGTAACTGCTGCGTGTCTGGCATGATTTCTAGGAGGAGACTGGCGGCGTTTCTTTGGGAGAAGATTAAAGCAACAAAATTAAAAGGCTGTTTTGTGTCTTGTGCTTTGATAATAGACCTAGGAAGAACAGACAAGCTCAGACACTGTGCTGTTTGGGATTGGATAAGGAGCAGTAAGCGATCACACAATGCGTGGTCTGCGGTAATGATCCACTGCTGCTTTGAACTCCGATATCACAGCCTCGTTTACAGAAAGGGCACAGTGGAGCAGACTAACAAAAAACATCCTAATGCTAATACTTTTCTAGAATGAAGGCATGATAATGATCCATAGAAAGACCATGCCAAATTGCAACACAACCACTCATTGTTTCACCAGGTCTGTCATGCAGCTCTGTCTATAATAATTTGTTTATAAATGCAGTGGTTTTCCTTTAAACTGCTTTAAGAGTCTCATTAAAAGCTAAACATGGCTGAGGTATATGTTAGTGGAGTACAGACACCTACCAGCTAAGAAAAAGTCAAAACTACACAGAGGTTGTACATACAGTACCTGCTGACCCTATAGCTGTCTCTGGCACACACATATGTACAAATGCCACCTGACTCTGCAAACAATCAGATCATTAACACCCAGCCAGCCGTGTTCAGCGTCTTCGTACTGTAAACCGAGACAGATAATTGCGTTGCAGCTTCGCAGAGGGGGAGAGAGCACCACCTGAGATTCTCTGCTTCTAGTAGGCATCGACGCTGTACTGATGTTCCTCTCTACAGCTGCAATTGCATCATTATACTCTGTGACCCTAGGTGGTTTCTTTACAGAATAATTCATCCTCCCTTGTATTGCACCCTAAATGTATCTAATGCAGGAATTGAGAGAAATTTAAATTTTAGATGAAGACTGAGATGAGGAAAGAGAGCTTAGGGATGGAATGAAATTGAATGGACACTATGGGCTGGAAGGAGGCAAATAGAGAGTGAAAGAAATGATAAGGAAGAAATAGGAGAGAATGACTGCTGGTAGTGGAATTGATGTTAGCAGGCTTCAGGGGTAAAGACTAGCATCAGATGCCACTGAATAGATTTCTTTCCCCCTGCGTTGCTTGTTAGACACTTAGTGCTGGCTGCCAGCGGTTTTAGTTCAGTGAGCATGTACATGTGCGTGTGTTTGTGTGAGACAGAGAGGGAGAAAAAACAGGGATTTTTGCGTCGGGGAGTAGGGTGCCTAAACCTCTCTTCTGGCACTGCCAGCATTAGAGGTGTCTGTTTAATTAATGCTCCCCTTTCCCTTCTTTTATTTCCCTCCCTCACTCTCATCCTTTATCTCCTTTCTCTCTGACTTGCTCCTTTTTGTTCTCTCTGCACTCAAGTACTCAAATTACTCAGAGCTGTACTTCAGAGAGTGCTGTTTTCAGGTCATTGCTTTCTCTGTTGTTCAGGTTTTTGAGGTAAACTGTCTACTGTGTGTCTGTGTGTTTGCCTGTTTGCGAGAGAGAAAAGCTGCTCTTTTCTCAAGGTACCCCGGCCAGCTCTTTCCACTAAACAAGAGCTCGAAGGACTGTGTTTGTCTTCTCTCAGCTGGTCTGTCATCTCTGACACCCACTACACTATTGGGAATGTGTGGAGTGTAGTTGCAGACATTTCTCAAATGGATTTTGTTAGTACAAAGTTATTCAACCATCCACAGATTGTATGGATTCTTTTGACACCCCCTCCTCTCGTTATTCTTCTCTTTCTTCTTCATTTCTAGGCCCTCCACCAGTTGTACTATGATCCCAATATAGAAAACAAGAATCTGGCCCAGAAATGGCTAATGCAGGCTCAGGTCTCGCCTCAGGCCTGGCAGTTCTGCTGGGCTCTACTGAGCCCAGATAAGGTACAGTGTAAATTCACATGGACACACACATGCACACACACACATAAAAAGCATTTTGCACCATTTGTATCCATCTTATCCCTCACAGGTGCCAGAGATCCAGTACTTTGGCGCTAGCGCACTTCACACCAAGATCTCTCGCTACTGGTCTGACATCCCCACAGACCAGTATGAGTCTCTAAAGACCCAGCTGTTCTCCCAAATAGCCTGCTTCTCCTCTGGCTCCAAGATGGTGCTCACACGGTTATGTGTCGCCCTGGCCTCTCTGGCGCTCAACACAATGCCTGAGGCCTGGCCTGGCGCAGTGGCAGAGATGGTGCGGGTGTTCCAGGAGGAGGGGGGCGGGGTGGATGGGCGGGCGCGCTGCCTGGCATTGCTGGAGCTGCTCACCGTCCTGCCTGAGGAGTTCCAGACCAGCCGCCTGCCGCAGTACCGAAAGGGACAGGTATGTCTGCAGGTTCCACCTTCTCCCACCTATGCAGGTGGTGATGGCCATCTGTCCAATTTTCAAAGCTTTTCTTTGGATGAATTTGTTCATTAGGATGTATCGAACCTCAATATTTGTTTGAGAAATGGGTCTCCAGCACAGAGTATTTAAAATTGTCAAGTACCTAACCTTGCAGTGAATTCTTTGTCAAATTCGTGTTTATTTATTCTTTAATCAGATATTTAAACCATAATTTTACTCATATTAGACTATTTTCTAATGGCTCGGTAATTGTACAGCTCCTTGTGTTAAAATCATTTACCTGAGATGTTTGAGAAGTTCAACTTTTTTTGTTAAATGAGCCAAAACAATTTGTGTAGAATTGTTTTTTTTCAAAAAGTAAGGTATCAAGAAAGCATCATATTGCTGTCAGTGTCATAAAAAGTATAGACGGACTTAAAATGAGCCTACTCATTAAGCAGGGAAACATACACACATGAGCAATACACTGAGTTTGACCCTCATTTTTGTCCTCCCTCTAGGTTCGAGGTGCCTTGGGCCGGGAGTGGGGGTCAGTGTGTCCCTTACTGCAGCAACTGCTGCGAAGGACGGACAGCCCTGGGGCGGTGAAAGCTCGCGTGCTGCGCTGCCTGTCATCATGGGTGCTGTTAGATGTGCCCCTCAGCGAAAGCGAAGGCCTGGTGCACGACTGCTTCAGTGCCCTTCCTGATCCAGAGCTCTTCGACACGGCGGTAGAGGCAATAGTCAACGCCATCTCACAGCCGGACTCCCAAAGGTGTGTACAAATGTGCGCTCACAATGGCAAGTCAACCCCCAAAAGGGGCAAAAAAAGAAAGAACAATATTACTGTATTGCATTAAAGCTTGTCATGGTTTTGACTCGAGAAATTACACTGGAGCAAAAATGGAGGTAGAAGGGGGAAAAGTGAGAGGGAGAATAGAGAGAAAAAAAAGAAAGAAAGAAAGAAAGATCCATTAGCCAAGGGCAGGAAACAGACAGGGTGGGCACTGGAAGGGCATTGGGGAGGAGGGATGGAGGAAGGGATTGATACAGGGCAAGTTGACAACAAGGGGGAGGAGAGCAGCATTTCTCGGTTGGCTGGCGTTGCTATAGTTACAGAGCTGGGTAGAGATGTCATCATGCCCTGGTTGATTCAGAGATGGCAGGCACCCATTACCCCTCCCCTTGAGAGAGTGAGAGGGGGAGAGAGAGGGAAGGGGGTGGGGGGGAGGGCGTGGGTGACGGGACGATGCAAAGAGAAGAAAGGGTGCTAGGAAAAGGAGAAGGGCAGGGAAAGGTGTGAAAGTGTGCAAGAATTAAAGACTTCATCCTCCATACCTATGCACTGCTTGTCAGACAAGAGAGTCGGATCTGTGAAGTTGCTGCTGACTCGTCAGTTAATTAAACCGAGCAGATGGTGGGAAGACGAGTAATGGCAGTGGAGTTACAGGTAGAACAGCCTCAGCAAGTGGTGAGCAATTGTGGTGAGGAAAAATCACTAACACATTATTTTTAAAAACACAATTTTCTTTGCCTCTTTCTCTTGTTTTGTGTCACTTAATACTGATCATCCTGCATGTTTGCCAGTGTGTGTTTGTCAGGTCCTCCCAAAAGTCTTGACTCTCTCATTAGTAGTGTCCCTCGAGACACGTTTGGCCTCTGTGTTTGTCAGATCATTGTGTTTATTTATGGATTTACCATTATTGTGTTCGTTGTGTCTGTCTCTATGAGAGAGGAGGCAAATTAAATGAACCTATTAGAAAGCCTGGTATAAGGTGTTTTCCTCCACCCCCTATATGTATCCATAACCCACTTTTTTTTCCCATCTGTAGATTCTACTGTCTTTGTTTATTCTATTTATTTTATTTTTTCTCCCACTCCGCCTCTGTTTCTTTGTGCTCTTCTTTTCCCCTTTCTCTTCTCTCACCACCAGGACTAAGCCCTCCTCCCTGTCTCTTGTTCTCTCCCTCTGTTAAAACACATTACAGTCAACTCATTTGGGGGGATGCTATTGGTCCAGCTGCATCCTGTTGCCAGGCAACCTATTTCCCCTGTCTCGAAGTGTTGCAGTAATTGCAGAGGGGATCAGAGGTGGGTGGGGTGGGGGGATGGGGTTTGGTGGTGGAGGGAGAGAATAAAGGAGGAGTCAGGAAGGAGGCAGAAAGTGTATAATAACAGCAGGGCAGGGAGCAAAAGAGGAGAGTACTGGAAGGAAGAGTTAGTGGAGAGGAGAGCAGACAGCAGCAGACAGTCTCCGAGGAATCTCCTGAATGTCATGTCAGGATACACACATACAAATCCATTCTGCCTTTTTAATCGTATCACATACACACCAAGTCCTCTTTTCCTTAGCTAAGAGTGCATGACCTGCATTTGCAAAGCATCTTGTAAAAAATGAATGATCTTCTGAGTGCATGAGTGCAGACTGCCACACACACACACACACACACACACACACACACACACACACACACAGACACACAGTCACTTACTCACTCAGAGTAAATTGCAGTCTGTCCCTGCGCTTCTCTCACAGAGTTACTCAGGCAGCCGAACACAGAGGATGTAGGCAAATACACACACAGGTAAAGGCTTATTAGATGGAGGCCAGATTCATACTCATCTCATCTCTGCAAGGTGGAGCTCTCTCTATAAATGGCTGGATCAGTGTGGGCTGCTGAGTAGGGGACTAGGCTTCATAACGCAGGAACATAGATCCAGCTCTTTGGCTTTTAAGGGGCCTGAGGGAAATTACAATAATAAATGCTTCCAGGACTGCAGCAGGAGATGCATTTAACCTGCAGATCAGATGATGCATATCAGCGGTAATGTTAGTACTGTTCTATATTACATGAATGCTGAAACAATTAACAAAGAAAATTAATCAACAACTGTTTCATTAATATACTAATTGTTGAAGTCATTTATTAAGCAAAAATGCAGATATTCTCTGTTTCTAGCTTCTCAGTGCGAGGATTTGCAGGTTTTCTATGGAACTGTAAATTGAATAGCATTTGGGGTATGATTGTTGGTTAGACAAAATAAGCAATTTGAAGACTTTGGTTTCTAAGAACTTTCACAATTTTTCCTGTATTTTACGGATTAAACAATTAGTTCATTAGTTGGCAATTGGGCTGCAACTAACAACTATTTTGATTATCGATAAATATTATTTCTATGATTAATCGATGAATCGGATAAAAATACGCAAAAAATGTTTTCCCGTAATTTATTCATAAAACAGTGTTCTTCCAAATAGACACCGTCAACACAACACACAAAAACAACAACATACATGTGCAAAATATATTTCAAAGCTTGTGTTGCACGAAAAATAGGTATGTTTTAGGTTGCATAAATAAAAACTGTGTTCTTCCAAATTGACACTAATAACCAACCTAAATGTAGGCTAAACAAATGTTTGTATTGCATAAAACTGATATTTTTTAGGTTGCTTGAATGGACCTGAGCTGTTATAAATAATAATAAATTATGAAAATAAAATTGTAACAGGCTTTGCTTCATCAAATAGGCCTAACTTTAACAACAAGGCATGGACTAAGGTAGATTGTTTCTACAGTGACTCTCTCTCTCTCTCTCTCTCTCTCTGTCTCTCTCTCTCTCTCTCTCTCTCTCTCTCTCTCTCTCTCTCTCTCTCTTTTTCTCTTTTTACAGGAACTTTGCTTGAATGGACCTGGACTATTATACATAATAATAAACAATAATGCATTATAAAACAAGTAAATCACAAATTAACTGTTAACATGCATTGCTACATCAAATAGCTTTAACAACAGAGCGTGGACATTGAAGGTAGTTTGTTTCTGCAGTGACACTTTCCCACAATCCCTCTGTCTTTCTCTTTCTACACTAACTTTGCATTGCGATGCAGAAATGTTAGCATGCCTACATGCTCCTGGCTAAGACTAACTTTTTTCTTGGAAGCTATGTTGCCTGCTGCAAAAAACAGGGGTTCTGCTCTTCCATCTTCCTTTTCACTCTGCGTGCCAATGTTTTCACTTTGGTTTGCAAAGTCAGGACTTTGTCAGGTGTTACACACTTTAGTCGTTTAAAACTTGGATCCAGGGCTGTGGAGAGGATCACTATTTGGTGCCATGTCTGAGAAAGAAGTCTCCCTCTTCCATCGCTGTTGCAGCAGTGAATTGGAAATCCCACACCGGGGCTGACTTGAAGGCAGCAATCTGGGTGACTTCAATAGCCCCTTCACTTTCAAGTGGAGATATCGCAGAGATTGTAATATATTTCTCCCCACTCATGAAGACAGTGGCACAGTCAAAAGTCTTTAGGGCTGTGGAAAGCTCTTCCAGCAGGCTCCACTGGTCTGGTTTCAAATCCAGATACCTTTTGCTCTTCTGTGTGACAGAGGAGTCAGACAACGTTGCTGTTATAGGCCATCTTTTCTCTAGCAGTCGGCTGATCATGTGGAATGTGCTGTTCCACCTTGTGGTTATGTCCTGAACAGCCCTGTGCTCAGGTGTGCCCATTTGTTGCTGTTTCTCTCCAAGCTTGTTGCAGGCTAGCTCGCTTAAAAAATGAGTGCTTCAGTGCAGAATTGATTATAAGTTGGACCACCAACACAAAGAGGACCGCCCATGCTGTTCTTCAAGTATGTTTTGTACATTGGCACCATTGTCATGCACAATGGCAATGATGTTACTTGGAGGAATTTCCAACTTGGCTGCTACCTGCCCTTCAACCACTCTGCGATGTTGGATGCTGTATGTCCCAATCTTCTTTGATGTAATGGCATGTAATGCAAAGGTAGGCTTCATTGACTACACTAGTCCATATATCATTGGTGAGAGCAATTTTGCTGTTGCTTTTATTGCAGTCTTCACTTTCTGGAATGTCTCTTGATATTTCCTTTCCATCAGCTTAGTAAAATGGGTCCTTGAGGAAAGAGTGTATCCAGGGTTGAGAGTGATCATTGCTCTGAATCCATCACCTTCAACCATTGATAGTGGCCTCATGTCGATGACAAACATGTTGAGTATACTATCTGTCAAAATAGCTGCTTGGTGTGTTGTGCATGGCACTTTACTCCCCATCAAGTAGCCAATCATAGTGAGTTGTTTTTTCTGAAATGAAAAAGACAGAAAAAGCATGCATAGTAGCATATTTGACATGAAACTCGATACATGCCTTGTTTATTTAGACAAAAACATATGTTTAGATATGCTGCAGTGCAAACAATGCAATTTTTCCTTACGTGTCCTGTCTCACTCCGACCTAATTTCGGCATATTAGCACTTTGAAATAGCTTAACCTCTTCACCTCTGGTTAATCATTAAATTGCCATAAATGTAATAAGTGATTGTCTCTCTACGGGTTGTGCTTGCTAGACAAACATTAGCCATACCATCTCTGCTCTGCTCAGTCAAACACACACAAGTTAGCCAGTTAACTGTCGTTAAATACACTTGTCATGCAATATTGAGAAAACTACGGCTATTAGATAAACGAGAAGCCTACTGTGAGATGCAAAACGCAGTACATGGCATGCAATGGGTCGTTTAATTAAGATTTTGTAGTAAGTTACCCTGCTGTTCAGCCCCCTTCGTCCATTATGGCTCCAACATGGCTCCAACATGTTTACGTTTGAGGTGTTGTCGCATTACTGTAGTGCTCCCGTGCCATGAAAGTTCGTTTTTACACAGTTTGCAGGTAACACACTTTTAACTGTTTTTTAAAATGAAGTGCTCCCACGCTGTTGACGGTTTTAGTGGAACAGTTTTGTTCATTCTTTTTTCCGTCTCCGCCATTTTGCGATGTAGCCAGCTTCGCGACACAGCGTGTAACAACATAGACCCAACAAATTGAAGAGGTTGATTCTCTTTATATTTAGTTTATTTTCAATTTTTGGTGAAGTCATACAACCTTGCTGTGTCATTGATGAATATTCATCGACCTGAACCCGCTGGCTCATTGACGTTCATGAAAGATGAAGCACAGCCTGCATACCACAAAACCCCTCCCGGGACTGACAAACATGTAATATGGTTTACATTTATAGCAGTCACACATGCACATGATGTCCTCGGTGACATTCAGACGCACACACATGCACGCCCTTCATCTCCAAATGTCACCCCATCATTGCTGCCATTAAGGTTGACAGGAGGATGTAGTCACATGACCTGTGTTGAGGAGTGCGTGTGTGCGTGTGTGCGTGTGTGGGTGTGTGTGTGTGTGTGTGTGTGTGTGTGTGGGTGTTTGTGTGTGTGTGTGAGGAGAAGTGTTTGATTAATATAGAGACAAACAAACAAAAAATAAGATACAATATAGATCAAA
>JAVQJL010074298.1:0-43139 GCA_036024295.1 Nannoperca obscura | reverse complement strand
CTTTTACAATTTTCGGTTGCGTTACCGGGTTACACACACCCCCCCCCCCCCCCCCCCCGCCCACACACACACAAACACACACACACACACACACACACACACACACACTGTCTATACATGTATCTGTGCTCAGGTGAAGGTGATTAAGGAGCGCCTGTCCGTGCTGCAGTCCAGGTTGGACAGGTGCACATGGGTGGGTGGTTGCACGTTCATAGCGCGCACAAACTCCTTACAGACATTAAGCCTTGGTTTTTGCTTGAATCCATATTCGTGGGAGTTAAACGCAGCCATGAATTACTGTTAAGGTATGTGCGGAAGTGTTTTTGTATCACCATATCAGGACGATCCTGGAGCACTGGAACACGTTTACGAGCTGACTGCACTTTTCTTAAAGCCAAAGGTATGATAGAGATGTATAAATGATATGTTGCTTATCCGTTTTCAAGCTGTGTTCCTGTCTTACACTCGGAAGAAGTAGAGATGAATGTAAACACGACGAGACAAAGACGAGGGAGATTAGACTGAGTAGTAAGTGTTTTGTTGTAAAAAGTTCATTAACCTTAATCATCGCAACTTCTAAAATTGGCAATGAGTCCTTGCACTTAATGGGACATTATGAGATTGAAATAAAGCTGTTACTAGTGGCTTTATTAATGGTTAATGCATCATTTACTAATGCAAAATATATCAGACATAAGACAATAATATGTTTTGGGTTGCCAGGTTGGGTAAAAGAAGTACCCACATCCTTTCCTTAAAATACCATGCTGTAAAAAATGTGTTTAGTTTAATCTTTAACACTGAGGATATTTAATACATTGATTATATGTAAATTTTTGTCTAAAAAGTAATTTGTAACTATACAAGTGAACTATTACAAAACTATACTGGCAGATAAATGTGTAAAAAGTACAATATTTCGCTCTCAAATATAGCGAAGGTGAAGTGTAAAGTAGCATAAAATGAAAATACTACTGTAAACCACAGATACTTAACAGTTCAGTACTTCCACCACTGCTGTGGAGTCATTAATAAAGTTATTAATAAAGGGCCAAGAGTTTCTCACTTTCAAATAAGGCACCAGCAAAAGTAATTAGTAGTAATTTGCAATTACTTTATAAATGTTAATAAGTCATTAATAAATGGTTAGCAGTGATTTATCAAGGCTGCAGTTGTAAATATTGATTGAAGTTGTTCATAAATGGGGTTCAGATGACCTGCAGCCCATTTTGCAGCAGGTCAGAGGTCAAACTGTCCATTTGAGGGGTCGACGTGATTAATTAAAGCACAAGAGGAAGACAAGAGGATAAACACCAACCACAACCTGGCAACCCAAATGCTGTTCTTGTTTGACAAGCTCATAACTGATCTATTAAGTAGTAACTGATTTATTTAGTAACCAGTAATAAAGCCTTTCATTACACATAAAGGGTGCCTTATTAGAAGGTGCTAATCTGTCTGAAGTGTAGAGATGAGCAGGGTAATTATATTGGATTGGTTTGATGCTGAAATGTTTTCATAATTTTATAGAAATGCTGACATTTGCCAAGCTGATTTTACATATTAGAGTATGTACCACAATATGTGCAAATTAGATAATACTGTAAAGTACACAATATTTTTTTGCATTGTTGGAGGTTGAAGCCGATTTAATCACATGATGCTGCATGCTTTGATTACTGATGACGTTCATTGCATTTAGTCAGTGTAATGTTTTTTTCTGTTCTTTTCGCTGAAGAGAGCAATTTCTCTAAAGTAAACTTCTATATAACAGAGAAGAACTTTAGTTTAAAGACAAAGTAAATTTTTCAGTGAGTCATACATTTTCAATTCAAAATGAGTGTTGTTTCATAAACAACAACATCAACAACAACAACTAGAAATGGCTCATTTAAGTGCTCCAACTCATGATTGAACCTCAGGAAAGACAAATATAGTGAGATGATCTGTCATCACATATTAAGCAGTGGATGAATTTAATAATAGTACATTCACACGGTAGAAGAAAAGCCTATTTCAATGTTTAAACTCACTTTATATATACAGTATATATCCCTGAGAGTCCCATGGAATTATTTTATATTCGTATGTTTGGGTGTAATGGCATGATGCACAGGTTTTATCAGCTCTATTTATCACATAGACCCAAACAGAGAACAACAGTTGATCCATATCTATATATTGTTAATGTATAAAGAGGCATGTTTGTGACACAATCATAATGTCCTTCTTTTCTGAAAAGAATTGTCTTAAGATTTCTCCACATTACAGTGAACGTGGCCCACAGGGTGAACCCACTCATTCTGGCTTTAATGCACAAGTAATCTCATTTATGGTTCAGCTCCCAGTGGCTCGAGATAAAGCAAGAAAAAAAGATGTATAAATAACACATTCAAGTATAGCGTATATAGCACCTAATCCCCTTAATAAAGTGTATTCTTTTCATCTTTGTGGGTTCATGGCTTTAGCACAAAAGTAATCAAAGTGTGGCAGTCTGTTCGGCAGTTTAAGTGGTATCAGTTGAAAGGAAATAGCTCAAAATAGCTCACCTGTTTTATCGATCTTTCTGCAGAAAAGTACTTTTGCAGACCATTCTGTCCTGCCTGACAGATCATATTGGAAACAGCTTTATCATACTCTACAAACTTCTTTGTATTGTGGAGGCAAGTAATGACTTTATTTCAGGGTGTTTGATGAGCATCAGAGGGCAGAGACTATCTCTGAGATTAGGCTAAAATGTGCCAGTAGATCTGTTGCAAACCCAGCTCTACGGATCAATAAGCAGGGAGAAACTGATAGTCTTTGCTAAGTAAGATGTGTTTCAGACACCGCCTGCTGTTTTGTTCTATTCCTCTCATCTCCCATCATGCATGACACATCGGTTGTGCCACTGCCAAGGCAGATGTGTTTACCTTTCCCTCCTGGAGCTTCCATGCTTTCATCAGTGAGGCAACACCACGTGGTGAACGCGCTTGCCAGCTCCTGTAGAACAATATTCACAACACAAATGCACATTTTGAAACAAAGAGGTGTTTGCTGTGTGTTACATGAGAGCAGCAGCTGACAAAACCATTCCAAAGGGCTTCACACCAGCAAGCCTGCCTGTCCGGTTGATCTGCTGTCCTGTATTTTGCAACAGTTTTGGTAGACAGTGGTTTTGGAGGCGCTGACCACGTTTGGAACAGCAGTCATCAAAGAGGACTCACGTTGCACTGATGCACTGCCTTCAGTTGCAATGTTAAAGGGGAACTCTTGGGTAGCACGGCTGCATATGTGGCTCCAGATCCATCAGCACAAAAATTTGTCAATTGATCAAGTGATTCAAGTGACTCAGCATCAGTTGTCATTGACTACACGTTTGAAAATGCAAAAAACTGGTGTGGAAGTGTGGAGTTAGAAAGAAGTGAGCTAACCAGACTTCTGTAGACCCCTCCTCATCTCTGCTTGAGACTAGTGGCTCCAGGCTACATTAACCACTACTAGCATAACACTACCAGAATCTCTGAACTGTTAGTGTTCACGTTGCATTGTGGGTAATGTAGGCACTACGTTTTGACAAGGAAGACGAATGTGTGGAATATAAAAGCCAGTATCTCTGGTTCTGCTGAATCGATTTTGATTATTTTTTAAAAACTGTCCATCATGAGTCTGACAATGTTATAGCAGTTCAAATAGGTGAAGTACTATTCTTAAGAGTACATGGGGTAACCTTGTGATAGGGATTTTCCTCCATAACGTGGTATTGTAGTGGATTGTTGTCGTATTGATGAACAAAGGAGCATCTGTCGGCCTGCAACTCTTTGTCATGGAAATCAGACCTACAAAAAGCATAAAACAAATCAATAGTTCCGTCAGTACCACAAGCAGGTATGCCACCAAATATCTGTTGTTTGATGGCACTCTAACGGGTGATGACTTCATAGATGTGAATGTCTTGAAGAGTAACGCTTGAGGAGAAGGGATGAACATTTGGTCAGGTTGAATGGAATTTAATATATTTTTAATATATAATAGATAAATAACTATAATGTTGCCAAATTGTCACTAGCCCCACTTAGCTTCGAGATGACAAACCTGAAAACTTGAAACATCTTTTGGGCTGTTCAGGATGAGTTAGGTAACACAGCAGTGGTGGATTTTGTGAAGCAAAGGCTTGGACATTACATTGGATAAAGCCAGCTTTAGCAAATAGTTCTGGATAAACGCAAGGTGAGGGGATGCTTCCACCATCGCTAACTCTTTCCCTTCTCATCACTCACTTTGTCATCTTATAGGTTGGTTTCAAAGCTTAGCACCCAAACTGCTAACAGAGAGGTTATTAGCCTCCTTGTGCTTCATGCTGCGAGTGATTAGCAGCAGCAGCCATGGAGATTAAGGTGGGAATTCTCCAGTGTCACAATGCGACGGAGCGGGATTCAGTGTTGACCCTTTGATCAGTGACAGAGCCAGAGAGCAGGCAGCCAGGCGGAGATTGTGCTGATGGCTCGGGGCCTAATCTCTAGATTATCCGTCATGCTGCTCCAGTGTGCGCACAGCTAATTAAGAGATGGAGTTGTGTGTTGCAATATCACATCAGAGGGGCGCATTATTTAACTCCCAAAACTTTTTAAATGGTCTTTTATGTAACAGCACCTTACTCATTCACTCTCGCTAAATGGTTGTAATCAGAGAGTGATGATGCGTATCAGCAAGTAATTTTCTGCTCATGCTGTCAAGTAGGCAAGAAAGTTCATACACGGTGTCTCTGCAGCAAAGTTCATTGTGGATGTTAATAGTTTAAGACATCATTAGTGTCTGTTACTGTTAAACATGAGGGACATTAAGGGCAGATTGGAGTGATTGTATCTGACTGTATATCTCAAGCTTTGTGATGCACTCACAACCTGTCCAAGGTGTTTCCCACCAACTAATATATGCAACTTAACCAGTAACTAAGTACTTTCACACAAGAACTGTACAATTTGGAGCTACTTTCTTGCTACAGTTACTTGCACTTGCTGCAGTTCTAAAGATGAAACCTTTTTAGCTTGTGACCCCTTACAGAAAAGCAGTGTCTAGTTGGGTCACATTTTAATCAAAAGAGACATTTCCCCTTTAAACTTTACACATAGTTTAATTTTAAAATACCAGAGGAGGCCCAGATTGGGAAAAAAGAGCAGAAATTAGAGAAGAGAAAATACATAAAAATATTTGGATGAGAACTGCTTTCCTGCCACATTAATCATATCATGAGCCCTCAGGTTCATTTGGCAACCCTGTGGAATAGGTTGGGAACCACTGGGCTAAACTACCAAACAGTGTATAAAGTAGTAAAGTCCACCTCACCCAGCTGCAACAGTGAAGTGTTGCTTCCACATTGTTGCATTATTATTACAAATCTAAATTAGAGCACTCTATTATGACAGGCCCCTGTGCACGGTATGAAGTGCCATGCACAAACGCACACACCATTAGACATATATATATACAATGTGTTGGATTTTACAGTTAAATGAATTACTTATGCTACAGGTTGGCTACTTTGGAAACAAACATCAGCCCCTGAGAGCAGAGAAGCTGTCTGTTTCACTGTGGCACCTAAATGACTGCTGACTTTAACAAAAGGAATGTTTTGGTGCAATAACCTCACAAGACTAACTTTTCTTGAATTTTGTATCTAACACAATAGCATAGCTTCCTATCCTAACGTTACCTGCTGCATGGTTGTTGACACACCACCACTGGGGGCAGCCTCGATGCTGATGCCAGCCCAACCGCTGCATTACTGCTAGCTATAAATAAACAATATTTTATTTATAGTATTTATTTAATTTATATTTATTTATAAAGATATTTATTTCATTTTATGTATAGCTAGCAGTAATGCAGTAATGTAGTTTATTTATAGTTTTTATAGTTTATGTAGCATCAGCACATTGTTATAGATTGCTACTGACTATTTTACAAAAAATGGAAACCATGATGGAGATGGGTTTACGTTTATGAGGTTATATATAAGAAATGGCACCATTATATTTAACATGAGATCTTTGTTGAACTCGAGCATATCTCTGCTGGTCACCACCGTCACATTGTTGGAGGGCCTGCCCTCTCCATGGGGGCCCCAGTGCAATCACACTACCTGCACTGTCTATGTTTTCGCCCCTGACAACAACATCTAGTTTGGTATGCTGAATCATTTCTCTCTTTTTGTACACAATGTTTTTCTCTTTCTCTGCACAGGCTAAGCGTGTTCTCTGCTGCAGGATAATCAAAGAGTCTGCATCTGTTTGCTGCTGGGCCTCACAATACACACTTCTCACGCCCAGATTCTGGGTGTTCAACAAATTGAGTGCAATCGAGGCTGTATGTTAAACATGGGAGACCAGAGATCAGTCCAGCCCCTCCTTCTCCTGCTGCTGCTCCTGCTGCTCCTGGCCAGGCTGTCCCAGCTGTGGGCCTTCCCCTTCAGCCCGTCCCTGGACCTGGATGTCACTCCCAGGACTACTGTCTTCTCCAAAGGTGAGGAACAAACTATGAGGCGAGCTGAGATATGAGGCAAAGGTACTGTGTGTGAGGTGCATGCTGGAGAAGTTAGTTATCGAAGTTTGACCCACTGATTTGGCTGCTTACCCACATGGTCAGCAGTTGGAGCTGCAGCAATGGCTTCAACACATAGCTCATAGAGGCAATTAAGGTTCTTAACCTAGTTCTCATCATAAATCATTAAAATCTAAACACACAGACATGATACACACATTTTTAGATTCAATGTGGCTAACACTTTCCGAGGATATCGTTATTTCCAATGTCCATCATAAATAAACATCCATACGTCTGCTTAGAAATCAGAGTTTTAAGTTTTCTTCAGTAACAAAGTAATCAGTGATAGTTATCTGTACATTATTGGGTACATTAATAACAGAAACTGCTAATAGCTAATTTGGCATAATTGTAATGGTGCAAATTTGCTAAAATGTTGGCAAAAAAAAGGCTAAAAATAAGTGTAAACAGTGTAACTCTTTCAATCCATGGCAACATGATATTTTCAGTTTACATCCCCCAAAGCTTTATGGGAAATGCAGTATATGATTATCCCCAAACAAAAGTAAGACTAATAATAGTAATAGGACTGACAGAATCCATTGATATTAATGTGGGGAGGGGCTATCAGACTTTAAAAACCCTGTTCTAGATGCATCCATGCAAACACACATGCACAAGCCCACTTAACACTCACCTCACTGTCCTTATTTGATGCTGCTGTGTCTCCTACCTCCCATGCCCGTTAAAGAAGTGGCACAGTTTTCGAAGTTGGCCCTGAAGATGGCTCACTTCATGCTCCGAGTTATTAATCGCCTCTCTTAAGCCCTGTCCTAGATCACACAGCTCAGCAAACCCCTCTAATGAAACAATAGACAAGAGGCCCTCATAAATGAAGACCTGAACACCGTAGACCTGATTAGAGTCCGTGCAGAAAATACTGCTGAATAGGTGTATTTTGCCACAGAGTGGGTATTTACACACACCATCAGCACCTTCCTCCTCCTACCTTACCCCCCTTGCTTCCCACCAGCTCACCTTTCCCCTCCCTCTCTCCTCGCTCCCCATCACTGCGGCAGAGGCTTCCACTGCAGCTGCAGCGAGAAGGGAACTCCGGCACTGGCAGACCGATCGCATGGCTGTGCTCTTACCTCCACCCCTCTCCTCTCCACTCCTCTTCAGTCCTCTGAGGATGAGTATTATTAGAGGAGGGGTGGAGTGAACAGGGCCGGCTCTATTGCCAGCAGAGCTCTCCGGTGCAATGTCATAAGAGCTGTTGAGTGTGTTGCAGTGTGAGATGATGCTTTGGAGATGGGAGGATATTCTGCTTGACGCTCTGAATCACAATCACTCAGAGAGATGAGAAAATAACAGAGGAGGAGCTGCTTCCTACTGTTTGTTTGCTACTTTATGGTGCATTTCTTGATCCAGCCTGAGAGGAACTGTTGCAAAAATGAATATTTGTCAGTCAGTTTCCTAGAGAAGAAGGAAATCGTGTGATATTCCTCTTCAAGGTCCAGCTGATTTGTTGTGCTTTAGAGAATATTTAGGAATACGTATTTATGGCAGATCCTGCACCTCCAAGAAAAACATGGCACTACTTTTAAAGATTCTATTGTGGAGCTGTTTACTGCAACCAATGGGAGCTGTCTGACAGAACTGGTTGCTTATATCAGTATTTATTGACCAAATGAAAAAGACACACTTGATTAACTCTAAGAGTTGATAGACAAGGATTGCACATATAACTCATTAGGTCTCATTAAGTACGTTTATAAGTGCGTCATAGACAGAACTCATTGTCTATTCTGAAAGCCTCCCAGTTGTCATGCCCCTGGCTATTTATTTACACATCTCAGAGTCTGACTCTGCCTCGGATCATAAATCATACATATTCTGCCTACTGTGGGCACTTTTCTGTGATGCAGCCAGAGTCGGTCTATCATCACAGATTTTATTTTTCTCTTTGCCCTCGTAGAAAGTTGTCCTTGACCTACTTTCTAATCATCAGGGGAGCCGTGTGAGTGCATGTGAGAGTGCAGAATGTGCATGTGTGTCAGCATGCATTCCATCAGTCTCCATGTGTGTTTGAGGACACCATGTGTGCTGTATGTATGTATGTATGTGTGGGTGTGTGTGTGTGTGTGTGTGTGTGGGGAGAGAGCTGTTTGGGCATCCATTTAGTCACATCATGTAAATTCTGCACACATTCACCCTCTGTCACTTTCCCTGTGGTGACACATGTCACTCAGGGGGACGGAGCCAAGCTCCAACTCATAAAGAAGATATGTCTGCCTGGGCATGTGGCACTGTATATGGAAATAGGAGGGATGGTGTATGTGGGTGTCACCTATGGGAGACTCTGTGGGAGGATTTATATTACGTCTCTCAGCTGGGGTGAGGGGGCGCTCATTAATTTACAGTATGCTTTGCAGGTGGCCTGCGTGAGTGGGAGTACAAGGACATGCTGTATGAGAGGGAGCTCAGATTTATAAGAAGGAAATTGACACAAGATGGCTTTATGCACTGTTTTATGGAGGACAGGTGCATTGCGCTATAGAAGAAACTAAAAAGAAAGCATCCAGCAAACTTTCAGAACCTTGCAGTGGTAACATTTTACCACTAAACATAATGCTTTTCATGCTTTTCAAGCCAGTAAGCAGAGTGTGTGAGGGGTCTCTAAGTAAAATCCTGGAACCTACTCTCATCAACATGATTTCAAGTTGATGCGAGCAGCAGGCTCTGTTTTCAGTACCTGCTCAGCACCAACTGGCAGACTGACAGAAGTTAGCAACTAGCTGCTGAACATAGTGGAGCATTTAGCACCTAGAGAGCAAGATACTTCCCTCAAGAGTTGGAGACCAAACCAGAGCTGGAAAGAGGGGAATGAATATTGGACTGTAATTTGAAACAGAAACACGACTCTAAGTGGACGCTAATGTTACTCCATATCTGCTAAATGTGTAAAAAGGAAACTGTTGCTAACATGTCCGCCATATAAATAAACAAACAAAGTCAAACTAGCAGTTCCACAATGTAGAAATACTCCATTAAAGAAAATATATGTTTTTAACAGTAATCTCATCATTATGGCAATTTGACTATATGTTATGTTAACTTTACATTTACCACCTCCAAATAAATTTGAATCTTACAAAATCATTTCATGCTCATTTCAATCTTGTCTCTGAGTCCGACCAAAAGTAGATATAGAAATTAGACCCTGGATATCTATTGTAGCTAACTGCATAGGCATTTACTTCTTGGGCTATTCTGGCTTACCTAACCAGCTAACAAATAGTAACACCACCTCATTTGTGTCAAGTCCTGTTGTCCGTTTATCAATACAATGTCTCAGTTGTGAGTTTTGAAAAATGTGTGGAAACCTTTCTGTATAATAAAAAGTAGAAAATAGTACCATTTAGATAATTAGATAATTTGTTAGGCAAAAATGGAAAAAATTCCCTGGTCCCAGCTTCTGAAATGTCGGGATTTTATGCTTTTTCTTGTTTTACACAGTTGTAAACAGAATATCTCTCATTGGACAAAACAAGATATTTGAACATGTCACCTTGGACTTTGACAATTTTTTGACATAATAATCCACAGATCAATCGTCAGTGAAAATAACTATTTGCTCCAGTGGTGTGTGTAGCTTTAATGGGCAGCTTTGACTCAGATTGTGTTTGTGTGTTTATGAGGCAGGGTTGGCAGTTTTTCTCCCACAGGTGAGATAGATGCTTGACTGTGTTCTGAACTCTGCTGTTTGCTCTGCTTCAGCTTTTTCTGCCTCCGCCACCAGACCTGAAGTAATGCCGTTGTGAAATATTGATGCACTGTAAGTTGTCTGTTGCTGCTATGACAAGCTGAAATGGCAAAGGAGGCCTTGGTAGTAATATTCCTTATGTACTATGCACTTGTTAGCACTATTATTGTTGTGGTGAGGGTAATAAACCCTGTCAACTTGATGCTTTTTTGTGGATGAAGAGATTTTCTTCATCTAGTATCATAATTATAGCGTCGAGGAGACCAAGGAGGCCGCTGATGGTCACACATTTACTGTTCAGCCAAGTCTATTATTGTCTTTGCAAACAGCCTGAACAGCTGCATCTACTGCATACTAAACACAGAACACATTAAAAATGTACTCACATTATCAGCTTTAACTGCAGTTGTTTAATCTGTATTTCAGCTGTGTGACAGCATTGTTACACCACGTTGGCACAGTTTGTTTTTACCCTTTATAGTTTCTCTCTGTGGCAACATTTCATGCTTTGGACTGTTAAATCCACAGAGACCTCCACGATGCTCCACGATGCTTTCATCTAATCCCCCTCTGATAGTGCAGATGTGTGATTCTGACAGGGTCTTAGTGATTCACTGGTAGCATCTATTGAGACCTGAAATAACGTTTCTTCACAAATGCATGTGTGGGGATGACTTTCTTTTGTGAGATGAAAGTCTTGGCTGTCTTTCATCTCATTCTGCAGTCTTCCTAGTTGAACAAAGTTCTGTATCTGACACAAGCTCTGAAAAGGTGTTTGTGTCATCATAAGACTTGTGGTAAACATCACGCTGCCTCCTTGACGTGATGCTTAACAAGTGATCCTTGTGACAGTGGCTGACATCTTTATTCATGAAGAACTGAGAGCACACATCTGACTAGGAAGTTCCGATTTTTCTTGAAGCCACATGATTCCTGAAATCAATTGGTCGATCTTCATATAGCATTAAACTTTAAGGCATGAGTTGTACATAGATATTCATGTAAAACTTTGAATCCATTTTCTCATTTTAAAGGATTCATCCACCCAAATTACAAAATACATTTTGTTTAACTATACCTCTAGTGGTTTCTATCCATGCCAACAGTGACTTAAATTGTCAAGAGATATAGGACATGTATTATATTATGTATTATATATTTTTGAGATATACAAAATAAAAAATGATATTACTGAAGCAATGAAGCTGAATGACATTTCTTTTGTGGTGGAGTTGAATTGCAACACATAAGTAGAAAACCTATCCAAACCTGACAGTCTGGCCCAGTCTCAATAGACCTGAGGATAGTTTGACCCAGGCCAGAATTGAATCAAACAGACCCAACAGAAATAGCGCTAACACTGGCAGCAGTGTGAAGCGCCACCAAATTAACAAAGAATAGCAAAACATTCAAGCCCTTCACAGTTCACACTCTCTGTCAAACAATACCTGTGAACCACACACCTGGGAACAGAAGAGAAGGTCCTAATGAAAGCTGTTGACACTTAGTCCTGTGCATACTTGTTTCTGGTTGGCTGGCAGGTGTATTTGCAGTTTATCTATCACTCTTAATCAGTACACAATCAATACCCAGTGCAATTACAATATGAAACATGAAATCTTAGCTCCAGTTAATTATCTTTAGTGAAGCTGACCTAACCCATCAGTTATTGACTACAGACAAACTATTAAAAGTGCATGTCAGTTTGAACACCTCCCTGTAGTAACTGGCTATAGAATAAGCATAAAAATACAGATGGCCTGCTATAGAAAATAATGAACTTTAATAATGGAGGGAATAATGAAGGAAACTCAGCTCTGCTTTGCATTCTTTGCCTCCTGTTTTTGTATACCAGGGCACCCAGTTGTGTTTTATTTCTTACATAATGCACAGTCACGTTCAGTGACTCTTGCGCCTGGTAGAGAAGTGAAGAGATGGTTATATAATGTGGACAGAGTTGACAACATCTTACAGTTCTGACACTGTCCAAAGAAGTTAAGTCAGCTTTTCCTTCCAGCATTTGTTCCCAAATCTTTTTATAAGTGTGTGTGTGTGTGTGTGTCACATGGTCTCCATAGTGCATCCAGTGATCACTGAGTCACAGGAAGTCACACACTCTCTCACTCTTTCTGTGGATAACAGTGGTAGACACACACACACACACACACACACACACACACACACACACACACACACACACAGTGGATTTACTATCATCTTGAACCACACATGGAGGATTAGAAATATGTCTGAGCATGAGTGCTCACATTCTGGACGCGCCACCTGTGACGGCTCAGTGTTGAGACACAGTCGCTCTGATCAACACACAACACACACTCCTCAGATCTTCTGAGTCACTGACAGAAATGTCTTCACACTTTTTCAGGACACAGATGAAGGACGAAATAAGTGTGTGTGTGTGTGTACCCAGTGGAAAACCTGACAGATGTTTCTGAGGGGCAGTTGTTTTGACCTCTTCCCTTCATTGAACGATGTACTCTGAACAGTCACCCAAACAGGTCTGCGTTAACACACCCAGACACACACACACACACACACACACACACGCACACGCACACGCACACACACACACACACACACATACACACACACACACAAGCATACAGGATGACAAGGTAAATAGAAACCAGCCAGCAGGCTGAGAGGCTTCTGGCACACCTCAGCGCTCTGTTGACTTTCCTCATTGATTTTGCAGCAAAGCACAAGGTACAGTGTGTGTGTGTGTGTGTCAACATCAACACGGGGCTGTTGATAATTTACTGAGTATATTCATGGCTGTGCTAATGCTGGTAAAAATGTTTGAAATGTTAAAATGTAATGTTTTCATTTTGGTTATGTTTCTATCTTTAAAGCTAGTCAGTATTTATACGGTGACAGTGGATCAAGTGACTACATGTAATGTGAAAGGGGTTATTAGCTCGTAGGGACAAAACCACAGAGAATTATAACCTGATCAGCTCTATGGAGCACTTTAGCCTCTTTCGCTTGTTGTTTATGTTGTACAACCTGCAACTTTACTGTTTTGATTCGGTCCCATCAACCTCGTTTCCAGATACAGCAGGCAGCTATATTTAGACTGTGTCCTACCTGCCCAGCATAAAGCAAAGCAAGCAGGTTCTTGACAATATCTATATAAGGTGATAATATGTCAGTGTTGTGTTTACAGTTTGTTGTGCTGCTCCCAAGTGGCCAACAAATGAATGAAATACAGCTTTAGCAGCTAATAGGCCAAGTTATTTTGGCCAAGACCTAAGCAAACCTTAAACATAGTGCTGTTTGCAGAAAACTACCTTCGACAGTGGCGTCAGATTGGAGAGACGTAAAATAAAGACAATGATGTATTTTGTCATTTAATTTGGTGGAATTGCTGTGAAACTGCACTTGGAATTTAAATGTGACTTACATGATTATATACAAGCTTCATGTGACTGTGTATTTATAATTTCTGCACTAAGTAGAAGCTTTGTATTTTCTGTGCGTGTGCATTCAAAAAAATACCAATTTATTTTCTTATTTCTTCACAAATAGCTGAGAGACTGTTTGTAAAGCACAGCTGTGATTGCAGCCCATTGATTTTCAGACTGAAGTGAACATTGGATTTCTCTTTCATACATCTGACTGTGTCGTCACCAAAGATTGAAGGACGTCAGATGTTCAAATATGTGCCAGCAAGTCAGTGTTTCCTGCATAAATAAAACAACACACGGTCCGACCATGCCAGGTCTGAGAGCAAGGTCGCTGTGCCTCTGCTGCCTTGGGGCCAGGGACATTTTGTACATCACAGTAGTCCTTCTCATCAGCCCGGTGCCTGTTCATATCGTGCAGACAATATTTTTATAAGATAGAAGCCAAGGCTTTTCCTTAGCATTGTATGACTCACAAGTAGTGGGCCTTTGCGTTGCCTTGGGCTGCCTTTGTGTTTGCATAACTTGTTCTGTAAACGTGATCTCGGAGAACATGCAATGTTCTTGTGATGAGGATTATGTTTATATGTCTTTATTTGTTGTTTGTGTGTGCTTGAGTGTGTGCATGTTTTTGCTTTCACTCAGTTTGTCACCCTCTCCTCTTTGCTGCTTAATAATACATGTCCTATGTATAGATGGAGTATAGTGTATGTGTGTGTTTCTGTGTGTGTGCGCCTCTGTGCAGTAAAGAGGGTGCCCTGCTGCGTGACTCCAGCCCCTTCCTGCCAGAACCCCCCATCCTTCAGATGAAACCCCCCCATGGCGTGTCCTGACCTTTGGCTGTGTCGGAGGAGCTGTTCATTGCTCACTCAAATCTCAGGCTGACTTGCTTTGAGAAATAATAGTCTTATCTGTAGATTTCATTTCTGTCGTTACCACCGTGGGAAGCTGCAGTCACCACAATAGTTTTTTACAAACTTATGCCACAGAATTAATATAATTTGGATTTCTTACAACCTGGGTGTAATTTTTTAAGTCCATCATTTCTATTAATTATGACATTATATTTGGGAACACGGCAACATTGCTAAAAAGAAGTCAGACAGTGCAAAAAAGATGAGCAGTCACATTTCATTTAAAGTGTATATATTTAGGTTAGCAATAGGGAAAGACTTCTGCGATGAGACCCCATCGATGTGAAGGATCCTCATTAAGCCAGTAGCCTATATGAAGTTAGAGTAATCTGCCTATAAATAAACTGAAATTACCCTTTAAAAATGTTATAACATAAAGTTAACATAACATAATTATCATGAGAACAAGGTTGAGATGATTCAAAGGTAAGACAACATTTCCTGTAAAACTTGTTGCTTCTGGCAAATGGATGTTTGCTGCTAACATCCCATTCCTGATGTTGCTGTACATTAGTTAGCTCAGTCTCTTAGTTTACTAAAGAGGATAAACGTGTTTTAGCTCTTAAAGCTTCACCAGCACTTGAAGAACTGCAGCCCTTGCCTGATTTGGGCCATACAACTCAAAATGTCTCTTTACAAAGTGAGATGCAGAGGCTTACAATGTTTACGACTCAAAATGAATGTTTTGAAGATTGATGATGTTAAAATGCTGTATTTTTTAATTTCAACTGCCACTCTGCCACCACAAAAGTGCGGAGTTGCTGTTTTTTTGTGCAGGGTTTCCTCAACCAGGAGCAATATGTGCAGTGCCATTCTTCCTAGCTTTCATGCATATAATCAGTCTTACGGGCATGACAGAGCCGGCATGATAATAACCTAATTATTGACCAGTGAGAGAGTTCCTGTGGTTGTCTGTCTGTCAGTGACAGAGCCAATAAAAAGGGCTGGCAGGGAGGAAGGTGAGCAGTAAGAGACTGCAGTCTGACTCAGTCTCTGGTCTTCTGGAGAGTCCATGGGCACTTGCAGAGCGCCTGTCATCACCCAGTGTGTCCATGTGACAGTTAGACAGGCAGCAAGTCATGTGAGGTGGAAAACATCTCCCATGTGATGTTGGAGAAACTCTAATAGTTTTGTACATTGTTTTGTATTACGCAACAAACGCGCTGGGAGACTCGCTGTCATCCTGATTACTGTCATACTCATTGGGAATTACACTAAAAGCATTAGTAATAGTGTAGTAGAGACAGTCGAGATGAGTCAAAGCCTCTAAGAATGTGTGTTTGTCTGCTTGTGTCTTTGTTTTGCATAAACGGGGATTCCAGTTTCTTTTTGGGAAGACCTTTTAACTGGTTTGTCAGTTTTTCCTGCACTCAAACCTTTTAACAGAAAACCGCTCATTCTGACTCAAGATGTGTATGTGTCTGATGAAACTGTAAAAATAAACCCTGTCTCATCAACACAAATCTCTGCATACATATGTGGGTTTTTCACTCATCATCCTTTGGATGAGCAGAGCTGGATATCGCAACTCAGTACCTTTCTGCTAACAAATGAAATGTGTCACCCACTACCTACTAATGAACTTCTCAGAAGTTGGCATTGAATGCTTTATCAGATTCTTGTTGGCATTTTCTTTGTACCTGATGTGTGCAGTTGTTTGTGGTGCTGTAGAGTTGTGCTGCATTGTACTGGGAGATCTTTTTTAATATTTGGCCACATAATGAAAAGTGTGATTTTGTGGCCTGGCATTGGCGTATATCACTCTCATTTGCTGTTGAAGCAGCACTAGCTACTGACCCTGCTGTAATCCAGATAGCTGAAGTTTATGGACCGTGGAATATAAAATAAGATAATACCTCAGCTTGCATTGCTGGCTAATCATCTTTATACTTGCAGCAGTTCCACTGTGATCCCCCGGCCCCCCCAGCTGCAGTGGACCCTTCTCGCTCCGTCAGACGTACAATGAACAGGAGAACAGATAAACAGCGACAAGCGTGCAGGCCATGCCACAGTAAATCCATTTGTGGGGGACAAATCTAGGTTTGTCCTATTACTGGGAGCTGGGACGTGCTGCCATCGATTCACAACGGGAGGAAAAGAAGGAGAGGGAGGTAGAGAGGATGTGTGGCGATTAACATGCCCATCTGCTCGCAGCTGACTCATATTCCTCAGTGTAACACTGTTGATATCTTCACTTATTGTTCTCTGATGACAGCTGTTCTTCTGTGTCAGATTTGGTTAATCAGACATTAATCTTATCTTGCATCTAACTTTTAGTGTGAATCAAAGCTCTGTAAACCTGCTTCTCCTGGAGACCTTTCATACCCACAGAAAAAATACAATGCCCTCCTTTTCATTGCCTCACAGCAGCAGAGCAACCTGGCCCCATTTCTGAGGTGTTACACCAGAGTGTGTTCATATATTTAGTTTGGTGCACCAAGGCAATTATTTTATGATGGATAAATAATCTGTTTGTCTGCACCAAGGACGAAAGATCAACAAGCAAATAACATCCAATTTAGTAACACATGCTATTCAGTGACAGAGCTAAACCCGAATTTGGTCCACTTACAGTATCACCCTCACACACGCACATGCACACACACAAACACACCAGTGATGATGCTGTAGCAGTGCTGCTGATGTGATTTGGCATTACTGGGGCATGATTCCTGCTGAATGCCCTAAAATCTCGCCTCCCCAGTGCCCCCGTCCCCACATTCTCGACAGTCCTCTCAGCAGTCTCCCAGATCTGTCGCGTCGTCATGCAGTCACGCTAAGCATGTTCATTTGGTGGTGTGTAGATTCTCCAATGAGTGTGAAGTTAAAGGGAAACCTGGGCCCTATTTTATTTTATTTATTTATTTATTTACAAATTTGGGGGTCAAAATGTCTAAAACTTACCAACATTTTTGGAATTGGTCCAGTAGATCGCCTGCACCATTATCCTTTGTTGCAACTGCACACGTCAAAAGTCTGTCCATGCTTTTTTTTGCCACAAAAAAAATAGAGCCCAGGTTTATAAATACTGAATACCTTTATACCAAACTATCCTATTGGGCAGATTTTAGATTATGAACCAAATATGATACCTGACTTTTGCTATCGATACCTAAAATACACTTGTTGTTAGTACCCTAGCTTGAGGAATATAAACATCTACAAAAAACATTTACCATTTAATTCAACAAAATAAGGCAAACTTCTTAAATACACCAATGTTCACTGTTTTCTGAACACATATAGCTGTACATGAATCAACCAAGTATTTCTTATATGGGTACTCATTGGTACTCAATCCCATGAAGCAGAGACCATATTACTGACCATATTACAGGGCTACATGTACCTGATATATAAACAGTTTAACACAATCTGTGGCTGCGGACCTGGCTTTGTGCACTGTCTCATTGTCATGTTGAAAGAGGAAGGTGCCTTTCCCACACTGCTGACACGAGGTGCCTAAATGTGAGTGATCACATAGTTTTGGCCACAACATAAAGGAAATTGTGGTTGTTATTATACAGTTTTGTGTGCAATGTATTTGCAGGTCTGTTGGGCAGTGCCTGTTTCACCGGCTCTTCACAGAACTACAGCACGCTCCTGCTGGAGGAGGAGGCCGGGCTGTTGTACGTGGGAGGCAGAGGAGCTCTGTACGCACTCAACACTTCCAACATCTCCACACATGCAAGCCCCACAGTGAGTGCCAACACGCTGCAAGCCACAGATCACCACCTAATTGCCACTGTTAACAAAGAAACAGCAAACTGTATTTCGCAAGATTTCTCCCATTTTCTAAGTGTCAAAAAAGGAGAAACTAATAATAGCTTTAAGCAGATTGAGCAAATCCCATTGTGTTCCTCCAATTTTATGGATATCGGATTAAATGCACCAGGCGTTTATTCAAGGGTTACTGAAGAGAGTCAGAACTCAGCCAGTGTTCTGTCCTTCTCTTTTTTCTCTTCCTGTTTATCACACACACATAAACACACTTGTTTTCATCTCTTTATCTCTCCCTTTTCTGTCCATAGTTTTTTTTATTTATCTGTCCACTTTCCCCTTTCTATTTATTGAGCTAACTTAGTCATCCTTATTACCCTCCCGTTATTTGCAGATTGACTGGGATGCTTCCCCTGAACAGAAGAAGCAGTGTCTCAACAAAGGCAGAGACAATCAGGTACAAGGCTGCAGCACTACTCTCTTATTATTATTCAGCCACTTTTTCTTTATGAGAAAACGCAAGAGCATTTATTTATTGAGTTGTTATTGGAGAACATAAAAGAAACACTTGATTGCAGCGACAAAGTGGATAATCCTTTCAGTTGCTTCTTAATCCACTTTTCCTGATATCCTGAGAAACTAATAATTAAAAGAAAAATTACGCTCATTCATAAAATATTTGCATAAAATATCCCCTGTACATGAAGTGCATGGACTGGCCTGTGTTTCCTCTCCAGCCTTGCTTATTACTTAGTCAGAGATAACCTGTTTTTCTCTGTTATCTGCAGACAGAGTGTTACAATCACATCCGTTTTCTGCAGCGATACAATGAGACTCACCTGTACGTCTGCGGAACAAATGCCTTCAGACCTCTTTGTGCTTACATAGTAAGAGCTTGTGTGATTTCATTTCAGTACAATTTATGACTTGACTAGAACTGGAATGAAATGATTGCTTGAGCGTCTCGTTTCTCTCTGTAAGGATGCAGAGCGGTTCAGCTTCTCCTCAGGTCTTGAGGATGGCAGAGACAGGTGTCCATATGACCCAGCAAAGGGATACACCGGCCTCCTCGTAGGTATGTCTCCCAAATATGCATTAAAACTATTCTATGTACAGTATGGTGGTGTAGTCAAAGCAGCACGCAGGCATCAGAAGTATGTTGTTGCTGGAACTAAAGCTCCCAAACATTATTAATCTTAACCCTATTAAATCTTCAACAGGCAGATGGTTAACATTAAAAGAGGCACCAAACGGATTATGCATGCTAACATTTAGCACTTAGCATTAAACACAATGTACAGCTGAGGCTGATGGGAATTAAATATGTTATGCAGGTATTTGGTCATAAAAAACAACAATGTTGACCTGATGGTGATGCTACATCAAATATCAGAGGATCACCAAAGTTTTTACAATTCATCCTGAGCCGGACAGATTTAATAGCAATCCATCCAAAAGTTGTCAAGATATTTCATTCTGGACAAGTGGGCATGGGTAAAAACAAATGCTTCAACAACAGTTGTTCTAGAAACCACAAAAATGATTGCACTGACAACGATAAAATGTGAATTGATCATTTACTGTTAACAGTAAAGGACAGATTCACAATATCACAAAAAGTCTTAAAAGAATATTCACATGCACAGATGCACAGTGAAAGGGTCACTTGGTGCAGTCTGTCCATACTGGACATATTACTGCGACATAAAAACAACAGTAAACTGACACAGGACTGCCAGGAGGAGGATACGCTTAATTTGTTTAAATCAGACTCATTAGTTTCATCTAAACTTCAAAATATATTTTTGCATTTTGTCATCAACTCTTTTAACGAACATATGCACATGCAAGTGTTGTACTGAAACAAACTTCTGAACCTATCCTTTATAATGCAATAGAATTAAAATAAAGATGTTCAGAGCAGACTGGGATCCATGTCTAATTACCATTTACAAATATTATTGGCTGATGTGATAGATCACAGTCTGCAGTATGCCGACTGTTTTCATTTACATCTGATTTAACTCAGATGTCCTCATTTCTTTCTGTCTTCATCTATCCTCCACCAACACGCTTGTGTGATCTGTTGATCAGACGGTGAGATGTTCACGGCCTCTCAGTATGAGTTTCGCAGCTCTCCAGACGTGCGCAGAAACTCCCCCTTCCCCACGCTCAGGACAGAGGAGGCCCCCACCCGGTGGCTTCTGGGTAAATATAACATATGGCAACACATGTCAGAGAAGAGAGATGATCGTCAAATACGTCATTTAATTAATGGATACTGGTTTATATAATTTCATTCACAACAAACAACTAAATGGACCCATCCTCATAGTCATTTCTATCTCTTCAGATGTTTTGCTGTACAAAAACTGATTGATTTGCAGAATGAAAATCACTTGCACTGTGGCTCTAATTGGCTTAGTTGTGGCCATTCAATCATACTTAAAAACTCCATCTTTAGTTTCCAAGGAGACACTTCCTATGCTGCTAATAGGTCTGTGTTTGGGCTTGTGGATTTGTGTGTGTGTGTGTGTGTGTGTGTGTGTGTACAGAGGCAGATTTTGTGGGCTCTGTGCTGCTGAAGGAGAGCATCAACAGCTCTATCGGTGACGATGACAAGATTTACTTCTTCTTCACGGAGAGAAGCCAGGAGCAGATTGCCTACCCGAGCCAGACCAAGGTGTCCAGGGTCGCCCGAGTCTGCAAGGTCAGAGAGAGCCACTAGCCCAAATATTGTTAACCATAATCATATTAATGGATTTACTGGGTTTGGAAAGTTAATTCTAAAATCAAAATAAAGACAAAATGCACGTAACAGTTTTATAGTGCCTGCAAGGTCATGGAAAAACAGGGTTGAAAGGAGGGAGGAGAAAAGATGGCAGTATAAGTGCAAAAATGGTGGGATTATTTAATGTTTTAGGTCACAGTGTAAATGGATTTATGGAGTCTTTCTGTTCTCGATCTCTCTGAAGCAGCAGTTGGGAGTATCTAATTTGGGTTTCTTCACTGACGGACGTTTTTTCTGTGCCACTGTTGCCAGGCAAACTACAAATCCACCAACCACCACCTCCAATGGCAAACCTTCTCCATCTCTTCATTGCCATCTTGCCCTCTCCCACTTCTCCTCCTCCTCTTTTTTCCTCTCACCTCATTTCATTTGCGATTAGCATCTCCCGGTCTAGACAGAATACCCAGCAACCATTGCTAGAGGTGTCTCCTCCTTTCTTTCTTTCTTCCTTCCTGCCGTTTCTTTTAGCCACGCATGATGGTGTAATTACCATCACAGTATTCTGTTGTGTTTTAATCACTGGTGCAGTGTTTCTATGAGAACGTGAAAAGGATTTGCATGAATGTATGAAATAAAAAAATCAACCTCTAACATCCAATTAGAATTATATTGTCCAAACCATTCAATGCAAACAGTGGGACAGAAACACCTCTACAAATAAAATGTAAAAACAAATTCAATTACAAAATGTCTTTTTTGAGGTGTCCCTGCAGCGGTTTTGTGGAATACGTATTATTCTATTCTAAAACATATTTTGCCATTGAAGTCTTGAAGTCATTGTTAGTGCGAGGAACACTGAATCCAGTGCAAACACATTTTCTCATCAGAGAATTCTTTCTTCTGCTGTTTTGTATTGTTAGTATCCTGTAAAGTGTTTTGGCTGGATGTTTACTGATACGTCCGTGAAGCTGTCATGAATAAAAATGTTAAATGGTGCAGAGCTGCGGCAGTGGCTTGGTCCTTTAGGACTTGGCTTGGGGACCGGAGGGTGGCCAGTTGAGTCCAGCATGGACCAGCTGATACAGAGGTGGACTGGTAGCTGGAGAGGTGCCGGTTCACCTCTGGGGCACTGCAGAGGTGATCATAAACTTGAATGTCTGTGAAGTATTTTCTTTAGATGGTTGAACATTTAAATACTGTACATCCGTGTGCTACTTCACATGCATGCAACAGTGAAAGCATTCTGAACATTTTACTTTTTGAATCTTTTATACTCATCTCCTCATGATTCTCTCTGCATCCAAAATAAGTCATTTCTGGAATTAAGGCCTGGACTCCTCCTCACCTCCTCTGTCTTCACCGGCGCTGTGGAGTTGTCAGACCAGAGTGTAATAACTCAGTCTGAAGTAGGCCACAGCAGCACATGCAGATGTCGAGCTGCTCCCCAGCCCCGTGGCAGCCAGACACCACACTGGTAGAAGGCAGATCTGCAGATAGCGCAGGTCCTGGCAGTAGCCTCTGGCCTGAAATCACTGAAGACCTGCCATTTTTGAGCTGCCTAACTAGTTTTCCTCTTCTGTTTGTCACGTCCCAGCTAGACCGCATCTATTTCCTCCGCAATCATGACCTATTTTAACAGAAAAGGGTGTAAATTACAAGGAAACAAGGCCTTTTCAGTATGATAAAGAGCAGAAAT
Source organism: Nannoperca obscura (assembly GCA_036024295.1). Classification (NCBI taxonomy): domain Eukaryota; kingdom Metazoa; phylum Chordata; class Actinopteri; order Centrarchiformes; family Percichthyidae; genus Nannoperca; species Nannoperca obscura. The sequence continues at coordinate 20,365 of JAVQJL010074298.1, read as the reverse complement.
CAATGCCATTCTGACATTATTTAATATTGGCCCTTTTGGAGTTCCAATCTCCAGCACAGACAGAAAAGGCTGTGCAATTTGTTCTTTGTCTTTGCTATATCTTCAGAAACCGACTTCATGGCTGGCTCACACAGTAACACACTTTCTATCATGTTGCCTTGGGTTAATTCCCCCCCCAGGCATATCCTTACAGAGCTACGTTTGGATTCTGGACACTTATATTCTTGGATTTATACCATGACAGCCTGGTGACCCGGACGGCTCTTTGATTGACATAGATTGTAATCTATCAGTGCATCCCTTTAGCTATTTCCCCAATAATAACCATCTCTATAAGAAATGCTTATGTTCTCAGTGCCATTCATCTTAACTGGGCTTTACTAACATCTCTGCCAACACCAACTCTCTAGTGTGAAAAGAATGCACCCTAAGAGTGGATGCATTTGTCTGCGCTTTTTCCCCTCTATTATTATTAGTGGCAGTGCTCCTAATGCAAGCCCTTTTGTTTTATGTGATTCTTATGTGTTACGTCGGTTTAAGCTACATTGTCTTTTTGTGTGGGAGGCCGAGGCAGGCAGAGCGTTTTGATGAACGACAGATGTCTGCGAAAGACCTAAACGAAGAAAGATGAAATTGAAATGAAAGCTGTAATTTCCGCCAAACAAAAAGAAAAGTAGACTGCATCTCTTTTTTTTCTCTCTCTCTGTCTCTATTCTAAATGAGGTGTGCTAAATTACTCTTTTAGGGAGAAATTTCTTGCAGCCTTAACTCCTCCCAGTGCTACCGAAATGCAATTAGAGCAAATGTGCTAAAGTAGGCTCTCGGAGCAACTCCATCTCCTCACTTCCTCCTCCCCTCCGTATATGTGCATAGCTATTATGTGTATGTATATTATATGTACATTATGATTTGATTCCTATCTTTTTGTAGATACATGGTTATATGATGCATATTTGTGGCCCTTGATGTGTATATGAGCATGACAGTGGGGGGATTTGTGTTGTTTGTAAATGTATATGCCAGCATGTATCAGCTCAGGTTTAATTGTCTATCCATCCATCCATCCATTGTTTCCTCTGTGTGCAGACTGACTGGGGTGGCCAGAGGACCCTGCAGAGGAAGTGGACCTCCTTCCTCAAGGCCAGAATGGTGTGTTCAGTGCCAGAATATGAGCTGCACCTCAATATCTTGCGCAGTGTGTTTGTCCTGCAGGGTCGAGACGCCCGAAGCAGCATTTTCTATGGGGTTTTTGGCCTGGAATGGTAAGAGACAACATCAAATATTACTTTTATTATGGTCTTTTTTCACTTTTAGTAGGTTTAAATTTGGAAAGAAATCAACATATTCCACATTGTCTGACATAGAGCTGGGCAATAAGGCCAGAAATTGTATCACAATATCTTTTTTCAGTTGATATCGATAATTATCCCGATAAATGATTTTTGCTCCTGGGTGAAAGTTGAAAGAAACTGATGGTTAGTTTTGATTTTAAACTTTATTCTTTATTGTCAGAAGATGACAAATACTTGACAAACTGTAATTTTGAAACATAGCACAGCGGTTTGCTCTGTTTTTTGTTGGATTGTAAATAGCCAAAATATCTCCAAACTGCTGAAGTTGAGTGATCTTTCCTGTCGACGATTAGCCACTGTGTCCGTGAGCTTACCACTATTCCTGCGGCATGATTAGCTGTTCGACTTCTTTTTCTGTGAAATAGCGTGTGGCTAGTGTTTAAGGTCGATTAGCGTTGCCCTGTCCTGGTGTATGCGACCTGGCTTTGTGTACAGGCGCTATTGTCATGTTAAAACAGAAACGGGACAAAAGGATAAAAGGAAAGGTGTCTAAATATCATTGCATGCTTTTGCAACTAGATTTCCTTTAATTTGAACTAAATGATCTTGGCTTAACCATGAAGACAGCCCTAGAACAAAAGTACAGAAAGTACGTGGACAGAGAGCTTAAGTCTGACTTAAACCAAACTAAACTGAATGATTTTCACCTTATAAACATGACACTTAAACTACTAAAAACATTGTTTGAATCCCTCTTTTAAGAAGCCACCATGATAGAAAACAGCATAATACAATAGCAACATCACAAATGTACATTATTTTAAAATAAATACTGATCAGTTTCATGTAGTAGTTGAATAAAGTAATTGAGTTTGGTGCTGAAATGATTATTTGACATTAATCGTTTAAGTCATTAAAATAAGCAAACATGTTAAACATTTTCTGTTTGCAGCTTCTCCGCTGTAGGGATTTGCTGCTTTTGTCTGATTTATTTAGTTGCAAATTGAATATTTGTTTTTTTTTGTCCCCAATGGTCAAACAAAACAAGTTCGCAGACGTCCCAATGGGCTCTGACGATTTATAGACTAAAGATGAAGTGATAAAGAGAGAAATCCTAGGTGAGTTGTTATCCATACAGAACCAGCCACGCTGCAGTCAGAGCGGATGTGACAGTGTGGGAGGACGATGGCTGCGATGTGAGTGTGTGTTTATGCTGATATGCAGAGTCATGCTGCATAAAACTGTCCCATGGGTGTTTAGATTCTGATGGAGAGGATATCATTGCAGCGGGACAGTAACACTATCAATTTCTCTCTTGCTTTGTCCTTTTTTTTTTAAACTGCTACATTTCCTTTTGTTGATGTTCGATCTCATTCTCAATCTGTGTCGTTCTCTGCAGCAGCTGTCTGTTCTTTCTTCCCTTCTTGTCTGTCTTCGTCTTGTTTTTCTACATGCTGATTTTCTTTCCAAAAATTGTACACCTGTGCGAGTAGTAGTCGTCACTTCGTGTTAGACTCAAGCGTGCAAGACTGACTAAGCCCCTGAGCTATACTGCTCACCAGTTTTGAAGACAGAATCTGGTTTCACTTCCATCTCATTTTTCTCACTTGAATGCGTTTGAAGGCTGAGATGGGCACACAATGGATTTAAGAATGTGACACAGACATTTCCCCCACTATTACTAATCTCACCTTTAGGGTTTAGGATTAAGGGTCACCTGGTAACTCCAAACTCATGCTTCTGCTATGTTGTTGGACAAACCTTTTCTTTCACAGGTGCTCCGCCAAAACCACAAATGGGGCTGCTTTATTTATGACTCACAGGGAGTGGGGATTTCAGTACTGTATGTTTGGTGTTGAAAAATCTACAAAACAAATATTTCCTTCTGGCGTGGATGACGGGAGTAGCTACTAGAGATAAAGAGGGAAAATGACACACCTGTCGGTGACGCCACCCCCACATGTCCATTCAAGACAACTTGATAAGATCCAAAGGGGAAATGTGAGCATAGAAACCCAAACTTCACCACCTTGACGCCCACAGTTTTCAGAGAATAGAGGAGAGCAGCCTTTTTTGGCCTCTCACTGGCAGCTTATGACCTGTGATGTGTTTGAAATTCAATCTGGGGGGACAGTAGCTCCCCAGATAATAACCTCTCAGTGTTTAACCAACCTCGAATCATTAATCCTGAGTGTATCCCCTGGATGTGTCTTTGTGGTGGGGGTGGGGGGCTGTCTTTCAGGAAGAATATCAAAGCGTCTGCTATCTGCCAGTACGCCTTCTCTGATGTGCAAAAGGCTTTCGAGGGGCCGTACATGGAGGTGCAGGACTCAAAGTGGCGGGAGTACACAGGGAAAGTTCCAGAGCCAAGACCTGGATCTGTAAGTTTCATCTATTAAAACCACTCTTTCTACCATCATTAGTGTCCCAATCTGTCCTCTGTGACCATTCCTCTGTCTCTCTGTCTCTCTCTCTCTCTCCAGTGTATTACAGATGTGCACAGGTCCCAGGGCATCAACTCATCTCGAGACCTCCCAGACAATGTCCTCACTTTCGCCAGGAGGCACCCACTGATGGCCAGCCAGGTGCACCCAATAGGGGTGCGCCCACTCATGTTCAAGAGGAGCGTCAACTATGTCAAGATAGCCGTGCACAATGAGCCGGCGCTGGATGGAAAGATTTATACTGTCCTGTTTTTGGGAACTGGTGAGTTTCATCAAAAATATCCCATGAAAAGACTCGGGAGGTTTGGATAGGCATCGGGCTGAGTGCCACGGACAGATGGACTAAATCAATGTTGATTTTCCTCTCAAGGTTATCCAAATGTCTTGTTTGACAAGATTGTGTCTTTTCTCACAGATGACGGGTGGCTACACAGAGCTGTAGACATAGATGGAGACATGCACATCATAGAAGAGTTGCAGTTGTTTGAGAAACCCCAGCCCATAGAGAGCATGGTCATCTCCTCTGCTCTGGTACGTATTCATGTATATATAGAAAGTTGAAATAGTTTGTGTTAAAGCAATACAATGATTATTCTATTTTATTTATCGTTTAGTGAATTAGAATTTTTTTTCATTTTCCAGTGTGTTTACAAACTGCTTAAGTTAAGTGTTGCTAATCTGCAGCACCCAGACAACAGAAATGTCCTCCCAATTTCCAAATCCATCAGTAATTGATGATTAATCACCAAATGTGCTTCTTATATTGCAATACTTGTGTTGCCTATTGTAATTTTAGGCTTTATAGGTCAAAAGGAAATAAAAAGGGAGTAACGTGCAAATACAGAAGAAACAGATGAATCATTTCTCTTTTGTTTTACAGCGGAGTATCTATGTTGGCTCCTACTCTGGAGTGGTGCAGGTGCCGATGTCAGCCTGTCAGAGGTACACTTCCTGTTACGACTGCGTATTTGCCAGAGACCCATTCTGTGGCTGGGACGGGAGGGTGTGTGTGGAAATATCTTCACGTGCACACAGGTGAGGGAGCACACACCTGCGCACTAGCAAATGCACACACGCCGATACATGCAAACGCAAATGCACATTTCCAACGAGGAGGCAAACACACAGAGGCCACGCTGTTTTGAAGAAAGTAGTGAAAGACTGGAAAATGGGAAATTTGGCAGAAAATGAAGCAGATACATTTGCACAGCTTCATCACAGATGCTGAGTCTATATTTCCCTAAATCCCCTCTGCAGGTCCACCTGTTTATTTTGCTTGTTGGTGCCTTTCATTTCCTCCCTTTTCCTCTCTTTCTTCTCTATCTCCTACAACATGCATTTGAATGACAGCAATAGAAATGTTCAAAACTGTGGTTCTCTAAATGAAACAAATTTAGCATTTTTCAGGTAGTACATAAGTGTCTCCACTTTCTTAACATAATGTATTATATGTTATTATAACCCCTTGAAATGAGTTATAAACCTACAAAGAGAGATGAATAATTTTGAACCATGTACATTTTTGCATTACATGACCTTTTTTGGTTAATGTTTATTTCTTTCTTCTGGGCCCAACAGCAATACCAGAGTCTAATTCATTATTTATACAGCTTACTTTCCCTTCCAACAGAATTTCTATGAAAGCAGGTCTAAGACAACGTAGTCGACCTGGATTTTTTTTCCCTCCATCAGCTCTCTTCGTCTCAGCAGGAGCTTCTTCACAATGATTAGCCAAAAAAGAAAGAAAAAGCACATATTCAGATTTGAAAACACACTTTGATCAGCATTTATGTTGAGTGTAACAAAGCAATAAATGGTGGAACTGACTGACATTGTTATTCTTTATTTGGGTAAAAAGAAGAATAACCCTTTTGGCAACACTTCACTAGAAGTCTCCATGTTTAGCAAATTATAAGCAGAATACAAACATTGTGTTGAATATATAAGGATATAAGGACATTTTAAAGTTTATTAATGTACAGTATTTGTCATTACTTTATTTTATATTGTTTTATTTTTACTATGTTGTCATTCATTGCATGTTTATATGTATATATTAATGCTAAATAGGGTGACTTATCACCTATAATTTCCAAGGAGTTTCCTGGAAACAACTCTGTAGATTGAATGAAAAAATGTGAAATATGTCTACAGGCAAATAAACAATTTTACATATTTGGAGATTAAAGTTGCCAATTATAAATTAATTTTAAGCAAATTCTTATTTTTCTTTAAATAATAAATCTAGTGGAGTAAAAAGTACAATATTTGCCCCACATTATAGTGGAGTAGAAGTATAAAGTGTCCATAAAATGGAGGTACCTCTGATTTGTGCTATTACTTGAGTAAATGTACGTAGTCACACTTTTGACTGAGCTATTAGATGAATCCTGTAAAATGTAATCCAGTGGAAAACCTCATTAACTAGTGCTTATTATAAGCCCCTTTTAAACAAAACACACATAGTCAAATACATACAACACAACACATATGCCTCTCTTCACTCACTCTGCATGCAGAGTAGCAGACATCTTAATCTCCATCACGGCAGCAGACACATCAGCCTCTCCTGTGGATTTGTTTTGGAGAGAACAGCAAGATAATTGAATGTTAATGTTACACTTCTCTGGGTAATACGGCACAATGTCTACTTCGTTTCTAAAACAATTACCTTATTTAAAGGGGAATGAAAAGTCTGCTCTCTAGTGTTTTTATATATGGTGGAGACAGAGGGGGAAGCTCTGGCAGGATATGTATTTACTAATTCTTCTTTTCTGTATGGAACTGGGTAAGAATAACATTTACATGCTACTCTCTCTGCCGGGAACCTTCTGCAGTTCCATCTCCAATTGCTTAATATGGTTTTGGTGCAGAAACTGGCCTTTTTCTCCTGCAGATGTTTTGGGGTATTTTAGAATCTTATGGTCACAAGGTTTGCTATTTTTTTGTTTTTAGAAATCTCTTGGGTTGTTTTAAAGTCCCATGTGGGATATTTTCAGGGTGAAGTCTTGAGAATAGAAATGTTCATGATTCATATCATGGTCATATTTCTGTTTTATTCCAATTTTGTTGCATATTTTGTGCTTTCTGTCTTATGTTGTTTGCCTGTAACTCGTTATTGCTGACTACTGGTGCCGAAAAAGCAAATTTTAATCTAATAAAAGTTAAATACAAATGTTTTCAATTTTTAACTAAATTTGAATATCCCTGTTTCAGGTCAAACCTAACCCAGGATGTCTTGAGAGGGATCAGGGGCTGTAAGGAAAATTCAGGAAATGGTTTGTGTTACAGCACACACACACACACACACACACAGATTATGAGGTGAAAACACACACTCATCTTTGCTCTGCCTGAAAACTAGCATTTAAGCTATTAAGGGAATTCATAGGTGTACGCTCCTCACCCATCCCCCAGGTCCCAGCATACACATTTTAATCAGTTCCTCTCTTGGAGGTCAGGCAGACGTGCTGGCTGCATTGCAGGGATCACCACATTTAAAGAGGCTTATGAAATGTGATGGAAAGTGACGCTGAACGGCTGAGCCACACAGGTTGCTCACCTACACTTTGAAAACGTAACCTTGTTGACCTGACATCTTGTTCTGTCTGCATCTTTCTGTCATGCTGTCTCCCTCACATTCCCACGTCTCGCTCTTGTTTCATGTCTTGTTAGCTCCATCTCATGTCTCTTCTGCTCTCTTTCTGTTGCTCAGTGGTGCATCGGAGGCGTTCTGTGATGTCGGGTGACGATGTGCTACTCCAGTGCGAACTACGCTCCAACCTGGCAACTCCGCGCTGGACGCTAAACGGCAAAGAACTCCTGGGATACGGCCTCAATTCGGGCTACCGCATCGGCACAGATGGCCTCCTCATAATCGGAGCTCTTTCCCAACAGAGCGGGTCTTATCGCTGCTTTGCTGTCGAGAACTCCGTCTCAGTTCTGGTTTATCTTTACACAGTCAGGGTGCACACAGACTTGTACTTCCCCGTGGACACCACAGCCACGACGAACCCAACTACGGTTTCCAGCCCGACTGTTTTCTCCACCAGCAGCCCCACTGAGCGGCCTCTGCCCTCCCCTCCCGTCCCGCTGCCCCCAGGACCTGAGTTTCAGACTTACAGACACATGGAGGCCGTGTACATTTCCCTGGTGGCGGTTCTTGGAGGGCTTTGCTTGGTGTTGACTGTGGTGCTGCTTTATGTGAGCTTCTGTACCAGACAGGCCCCTCACAACCGAAAGTTCTCGCAGCAGGGGCTGCAGGTCCTGGGGGCCTCCGAGAGAAAACGAAGCTCCCATCTTGAACTTAAAACCATCTCCAGCCACTGCAACGGCCGCCAGGGTCGTCGGTCCATCTCGGTGCCGACCTTTGGGGACCTGGGTGACGGCTTCCTCCAGATAGTTCCAGGTGAGGGCCAGATATCTCCAAGCAAAACGCCTCCCCCAGCCCCTCCTCTTCCTATGCCACCTCCGCTGCCAGACATGGACTATGCCAACGGGCTGTCGGCCACTCTGCCCAGCGTGCTGAGGAAGATGAACGGGAACAGCTACATGCTGCTGAGACAGGCCGACCCCGAGGGCATGTCACCGCTCTACCACTCCTTCACAGAGGAGCTCAACAGGATCCTGGAGAAGAGGAAACACACACAGCTGGACCTGATGCAGCCTGATGAGAGCTCCATCTAAGACGTCGCTCTCAGTCTTTGTCCCACAGTTATTTATTTTTACCCCAACGGTGACCCGTAGTTGTGGGGAGAACTGACTGTTGTGTCAAACGCTGCTGTTATTTATCCAGTGTCCGAGTACCTGCAGGCCGTGTCCTAACCTGATCTGAAATGTGCAGCCTCCTGTGTCTCGATGACAAATGGCCCATGATTTCACTTCAACAATGGACTACACTAACCAGAGACTGCTGTTCAAAAAGTGGAGCTGTGAAATATTTGGCCATAGATTGCACTTGGACAAAATTACCATGAGCCTAATGACGCTACCACGGTGTAGACTCTCTGGAGGCTTGTGAAAGATGTCGGTCAGAAAACACAAAAAGGCAAAGGTGCAAAATGGGACAAAAAAAATAAATCAGGCCAGGAAGTGATCATGTATTTTTGAGACTGTGGAAGTGTTCAGGAAGTTTTTTGTGCCATATAATATTACCCCTCCATGGAGCTTGAAGTGATACTCCACCCAAAATGATATCTGTTACATGGCTAAACACTACTGGCCTACCTCCCACCTAACATGCTCGCAACCTGAGAGCCGGGCTCTGCTTGTTGCAAGTATAAAGTCATCTGTAGTCACAGGACTGGACTCTGTATCACCGTACGTGTGACAAATGCATTAATCTACCAAACTAACAGACTTCTGAAAGACTTATCACAACAAGATACAACAGTATCTTTTTTAAAAACAAGCTCAAGCATCTGCAAGCGTCCAAGAAGGATATGGACAGACAAGCAGAGAAGAAGATTATGCCATAAGAAGTTTTATGTTTTTAACCACTTTCTTTTAAAAAGTAAAAACTTGTTTAAATTGGAATCCATTGTATGGCTACAACTAACAATTGTTCTCATAATAAGCTAATCTGACAGTTATGTTTTTAACGAATTGCTTAGTCTAAAACATGTCAGAAAATAGTGAAGCGTGCCCAGAGCCCAAGGTGATTGGTAGTATATTGGTAGTACATATTGGTAGTATTGTTGACCAACAGCCTAAATCCCACAAACATCCAATTTAAAATGATACCAAACTGAGACAAGCTGCCAATCCTCACATTTAAGAAGCTGAACCATGAATGAATTTCTGACATTATCTTTTGTTCTCTTTGAAGGAGCAAACTACAGCCACATGTAACAGTGTGAGTGAGCCTGTGAGTGATATTATAGATTTTATGTGGAGTAGCACTTTACAGTAAGCAGCCAGTTCTGTTACAGTGCATGAGAGCTCAGGTGGTAAAACAAATCACACATTTCAATTTATTTAAACCACTCTTTCTTCATTTTCTTCTGCTCTCATGTAAACTGCAATAATTACATTACTGTTGCAGCTGTCAGTAGCAGTGTGTTGTGTCGATGGCAACACCTGTAGCAAACATCTTTCTGTTTTTAGCATCTGTGTGAGAGAAGAGATACAGCTGTGTGAAAGGCAGCTCAGGTAGTCTATTAAAGACCATTAAAGCAGTTAGTTAGTTTGTGGTCAGATTGATTAAATGCACTGAAGACCACAGGCTGGCTTCAGAGCACAGGAGGCTGAGGTCAAACCGCAACACTCACTCAAAACCAACAGTTTAGATACTGTAAAGAAAATGCTTATTTGCTGTTTTATATTATACAGCTAAACATAGCTATACCTTGTCTTTGTCAGGCTGAAGCCCTGTTTTTGGATGGTGAGACTATAGTTTCATGCAAACTTTTTAAAAGAAAACGGATGTTACAAGAGACAAAATGGTTTTCATCTAGTGTGAATTACAGATACAGGTTCGTGTTTGTCCATAAAAAAGCAGCTGGGGCAGCAGCGGGCCCTAATGCATGCTAGTTTGGCGCACACACACACACACACACACACACACACACACACACACACAGATTTTACGCCTAAACTAGCTACTGTAAATGGTATTGTCTTGTCACATGATCATGTGGAGAGTTAACTGGACAACATGAAAATACATATTACCCAGCAATCATCATTGCATATCTGTATATGACAAAAATACCCTACAAAATAAGAAATTTTTCAATTAATTGAAAGGTTTTTTTTTGTTTATGTAAACCATGACAGAGATGAGTTTGCCTGTTTGAGGGCACGTGGCACTGTTTTTAGGTGTAATGTGAGTTCTTCTTTGAACACAGGCGTATGTCTGACTCGCAAAGGCCGGCCTGTTAACACATTGTAGGAGGGCCCGTGTTCTCCCACCCACCCCATGGGCCCTAGTGCGATTACAATGTCTGCACTGTCTATGTTCATGTCCCTGAGCTGGTGGCAAGTTGCCAAATCAGAGTAGAGAAGACCTTCACACATGGCAACCCACAAAGGCATCCTCAGTGTTTACCTGACATCAGAGCAATGTCATAGCAACACGAGCTGCAGGGCCTACAGTATTTCCTTGGCAAGACGAACAGCGCTGATTAAAGAGCACATGTATAACTTAAAAGGGAAGTGACTGAAATGAATCTCTGAGTGGTTTGTAAACGTCTTTCCAGCAAAGTGTTGAGTCAGCTCTTGTAGCTCAGCAGCAGCCCTCTGTGCCGGGTCCGTTTGTCAGAGCGTCGCTGACAGTAACAGCAGCACTTTTCTCGCGTCCACGAGGAGAGGACGGGGTCTTCTTGTCTGTTTGCACAGGGGGCTGTCGTCTCTGCAGGTAGAAACAGACAGAAAACATTTGACCTGAGTGTCCTGGTTAGCCATGCAGGAAAGAGATGATGATACAAGGAGGCAGGAGCTATTTTCTTCTTGTCTGCCTTGTCAGCCACTTCATTCTGAATCCTTTTTTTTTTCCAGTGAAAACATAGTCTAGGAAATGCACTTTATGCAGACTATTAAATGTCCTGGTCTGTGATAAAGGCCTCAGTGTGATTGAAACTAAACACTTTGCTGTTTGCATATGAGGCCCTTTTTTCAATCAGTGGACAGCTAATTTAGTTGTGTACAGCAGCAACATGATTATTGTTGAGGATAGAATGTCCTTTATGCCTTTTTGTACAACACATAGCATCTTGTCCAATTTTTTGACAGCAGGCATTTAGGTAATTTGGAACAGGTTTAAACTCCTTTAGTCATGGTCGACTGACACAGGGCCTGCTTTTATTAATAAAGAGGGAAATCTGCTTTACTGTAGCAGCCATAGGTTTGTCTCTTTACTAAATGCAGACTGGAAATTGTTAGCCCTTGGCTTAGAATCTATCCTTTTATACATCATGCCAAAAGATCAGAGAATTTATTAAAATAGAGCCTCTTTTTGAAGATTTAAGATGCCAAAAAAGCTTTAGATTTGGTGGAGTAGGCTTACACATTTAAAACCTGAGGCAAATTTGGAATCTCAATTTTATTTTTGACTTAAGTTGTTATATTTCTCACCATATGTGTGTGTGCTCAAACAACAGTTATTCTAAATATTTTCCTCTTGGCTGTGGCACAAGCCAGGGCTGTCCACTTTAACCGTCGCTGTTTGTCCCTATAGATGAATCCAAATATGGGCATTATTTGGGGTGGAGACAGAAAATAAATTTTTTTAAATAAATTTCAGATCCCACTAAACCAATAGTGTATGTATTGCACAGCCTTTAAATTGAATTTGAGCACGATTGATCTTCTCTGGGTTAACTCTACTGCCAAAACATTCCCGAAATCTTCCCATTTAAGATCTCCCCAGGTTACATATTGAAGTGTATTTTTCTCTGTTGTTCCTGTGGAGAAGTGCTGGCCATTCGACCTGACCTGTGACGGCCAGATGACGATACAGTTGTTTGACTTGTCGGCAGAAGCTACTTTGCACTTGCATGTTTTCAGCCTTTTTAGCCCCTCCACTTGTTTTCCTGCTCATCTTCATTCCTCCCCTCTCTCCCTCTTTTGTTTTCCCATCTCATCAGCTCTGCATGACAGTATCATCTATTACTCTCTCTGCTCGCGTTCCCTCTCCCTCTCAAGGACCCTGCTGAGTTTACAAATGGCCATTGTTGCCTGTAATCAATTAGAACCAGTTTTCAAAGAGCTTTCGAGTTTGTGTTTGTGAAACAACTGGATTTTCTGCATAAGTTTAACATTAGAGATGTTGTAAACTGACTATGTTATTCTCACATTCCTAGCTCATATTATGATTTGTGAGATTTTCATTGCTCACATTTCTCACAAGAACAGCTTAAATATGTACAAACAGCGGTCAGAAGAATTGAGGAGGCTCGGTAATCAGTGAGTAATTGTTTTCTGATCCATGCCAATTTATAGGTGTGACTCATGTGAGCTTTTTGTTTCATTGAAATCAAAGTTGTAAAGAAATGTTCTTGTTGGGTTGCATTTGATTGCAAGTTTAATCTTTGTAAAATGATTGCAGTATCCACTGAGTTAAACATGATACTGGATTTAATCATGTATTATATAAAAGTTGTCATCAAATCGTGGGCAATCCTTAACATGTTGACGTTTTCATCTGAATCTGAGACCATTACTGCTGCTTCATCCCCACTTAAGGACAATCTGTTCACAATAGAAACTGGCTCTGCACTGTATACTGTACTATGGACTTTAGGTAATGTATTTGCTACCAGTTTTACCTTCACCTTGTTGCTGTACACCCACCCACAGTGAAGCACTTGTTTTTGCTAATTCAATAACATTAATTACATCCTGCTGTGACAATATGCAAGATGCAGAATATTTTATGTAGGTTATTCCTCTCTGTGTTGGCCAAAGAAGCTGGTGTAGAGTTCACATATTGCAGTGTTATTTTGTAAGTACTTTGTTAAAAGTCATGTAGTATATACCCTCATTAACTGTGACACTTTCTATCAAGTTAGTTCTGTCTGTATGTTTAGTTTTGATGTAGATTAACTTATATCTCAGAATATAACTGGCTGGAGTGACCTCTGTGCTTCTGGTACTTTAACCACCTGAGCTGTTCACACAAAGGACTTTTTTTATATTGTCTCTCATGTCTTATTTATTTGTGTTCATTAAAATTCCACTTGCTTTTGTGCAGATCAAAAAAATAACACTTTGCATTATGTTTAGCTTGGGTCAAGTCAGTGTCAACAGCCCGTAGGGGAAGTCAGGAAATGACATGCAAAACATGTTCACACCAAATCCTATTCTCAAGACACCATGATACTCGGTTGTTTTTAGCTTGTGGCAAGCAGCAAGGCCAGTCCTCCACTGGGAATAGAGCCCACAGGATCCCAGAGACATTTACATACGACTCTGACAGAGCAGAGGTATAACTGTGGTGGTGGTGAGGGGGGGTAAAATGACCATTTTCAGAGCAGCGTTCAAAGCAGTAACTTAGCAACAGCATCTTTATTTAGAGCCTTTAATGTCCTAGCGTGGGTCTAGCAGTGCCACTTCCCATTGGGGAGAGCGGGTGTGATGAGAGCACAGTGGTTCTGATATCTGCAATAGGTGCCATAGATAAATGAAATCGCAGGAAGTGAGCATTATAGGGGGCAGCCGATGTTTTTATTCCATACCTTTTATTAAAACAGGCTAAACAGCTAAGGCCACCACACTGTCCCCTGGCGAAGCATTGACAAAGTAAATGCAGTCTAGTCTGGGTTAAAGGGAGAGGGCGTTCACACACTTATCTAAAATGCAACTCATGTACAGACATTTGGGAGAAAATGAGTGAAATCAGCACCAGCGTCCCGCCGCAGAGCTCGGCTCCTGTATCCGGCTCATCAGCATCCTCTGCAGTCATCTCACGCTCTTTTTCTACATACATTTTCACAGAAAGCCTCACCATTTTCCTGCGACCAGAGTCTTATATGCCAGCAGATTGGTATCCATCAATCAGCAGAAATACGCAATCTGTCCTGGGGACACCTTTCACGTGCTTATTTGTATTCATCTGACGTCTGGCACTTGGTTGTATGGATGTATTTTAGTTGAAAACACAGAGGTCATTTGTGGAGGGAAAGCATGGTCAACCAGGATGCCTTTTGCAGTCAGAAATGATGAATTCAGGGGGAGAACTGCACAGAAAGCAGCGAGTCTGCTTTGTTGCGTTTGAACATATGCTTGAGTGTCCGTTTTCTGTTCCTCTGACAGCAGATACAGAGGACAGCTCTGTGCTGAAGGTTAAAACTTGTCCCTCAAGCTATGACACAACCATCTGTCATGTTCATTTAAGATCATTTAAGGTTGTGCAATAAGGAAACCTTCAAACCGCAGTATTAAACTGTAAAAACATGTACATTCCCCGTGTCATACAAATAAAAAAGGTGAACATCTGATGTGTTGTCTGTGAAATATTTTAACTGCAGGTAAATCAGTCAAACTTAACGATGCCGACAGCACCACTGCAATCACTTCTGCTCTGTTGATCTTCTTCTGACAAGCTGCTCAAACAATCAAAAGAAAATCTAAATTTAAACACCAGTCAGCATTTGCACAAAAATCTTTATTTATTTCATACATCTACTCTGGAAATGCTGCACTTTATCCCACAAATCTTCAAATAACCTTGAGATTAAAAACAGTTATTTGCTTTTTAATAAGCCAGCTGACAAGCCGCTGGAGGATTCATGTAAAGTCTATTCCAATGTGGCATTTGGAGCTGTGTGCCTGTGCTCCTGCACAGCTGAAGTGGCTTTGCTGCGACCACCAGACAGAAGACCATGGAAACAAATATTCAGTGGATACAGGAGTCGTCTTATCCAACAAACCTGCAAACATGATTTAATTTAGACTGCAGACACGTCCAAAAAGGATACATCTTGCTAGAGGAATCAGAAATTAAGCACAAATGTTCTGGGAACATCTGAACTTTCTGACTTTAAACTTAGGTTAGTCCTTATTCAGCGTCCTGCTTCTGTGTTTTGATGGGGCCGATAGACGGGGGCCGGTTGGTGAATGGGTGCCACTGGCCCTGGATGCTGGGGTTGTCTGTGTGGATGGGCTTGCGGATGCGGATGATGTCCAGGCCAGACTGATTCGTCAGCTTGGTCAAGAGCTCTGAAATCTGCGGAGACGTTTTGCTTGTGACAATTTCTTCCCTCACGTTGCCGTTTACTGCAGGAAGAAAAAAGAGGAAATGACTACGCACAGTGACGTTAAAAGGGACAGGTGCATAATTCTCTCGTTCACAAACTGTGCCTACAGTGAAATGTAACCATGTCCACAAGAACATATGATTCTGGATGAGACTATTTAACTAAGCCAAGGCAAACCCTGAGGTATTCTACCTCAATAAAAGGTCTAAGAAAAACGCTGTGTTATACTGCCCCCTACAGTATCTTGGAGTAGGAACAAATACGATCACATTTCTACTTTACTGTAGTTCTCTTTTCATGTTTCTGATTAATTTATTGCTTATCACATCACCAAAAGACTCATTATGACCCTGAACCTGACCTTTCAACTGTAAAGTATGTCGTGATTTTGAACGAGTTTTTTGATGTTTTAGAACGGCCAAAGTATATTTTTAATAGAACAATTTGCTTCAGAAGAAGCTTCACTTTTTTTCATAATATTAATAATAGTATTCAAATGTTTTTTTTTAAGGATTATTTGTTGCTTTATTATTGTTTTAATGTATCAGTATTGATACTGCCTGGATTATCCTGTTGACAAAACATATTATGATAGCATTTATAACATAAAGTATAGTAAATAAGTAAAGTAATGTAACTAAATAGTCCACTAAACTGACCATGAATTAACCTTGACTGAGAACACAGGAAGATAATGCAATATATGAGTATGAATCTATTAACACAGATAAGCTTAATATCCTAGAAAGGAGTTGATATGTGACTTTATATTCTTGTGTAATTAGCAAGTGTTTGGTACTAATGATAAGGAAAAGAGAGACAGTGTTCTACAGGCAAGCATAATTAACAGATATATGGAGAATACAATAATAAATGAATATTAACTTGCGTTTAAAGGATCTCCATGTTTTAAAGGATCTCCAAGTCATTAAGATTTAAGAAGTCCTTTCAAAGAATTCAACTTTAAGTTAGTTGTTTTGAGCTTATAAACTAAACACAACTAGCATATCATACTCATATAACTTTGTCTCTATTTTCCCTGTAGTTAGTACTAAATTATACAGTTCTATCTGAGATTTTTTTAACAGTACCTGTAAAATAAAACCATTATTCTATACATAAAACAGGAGATATAAAGAGGAAAGAAATTCAGGATTAGTCAGCTGTCCCATCAAAACACAAAGTCATGAGCACTTACAGTATTCTGCAACTATTTTGGGTATCCTGCATGCCTGAGGAGACACATACACAACAGTAGCAGGGTTCTTTTTGGCATAATCCACCACTCCCTCTTCAATAAACTCCCTGAAAAAGAAAGGAAGAAGGCAAATGTGCTGTGGTCATTCTGTACAGTTTTAAGGGACTTGTACTTCACTTTTACCATTTTCTGCCACTTTATAGTTCAAATAAACTACACTTTAGAGAAAGCTATAGCTACCTGGCAGATAAAAACGCTCAACAACAAAAATTACAGATGAAACTACCCAACCGTATATAAAGTAGTTATAAATAGCCTCACCTCGACCAGCTACAACATTCAAATGCTGCAAAAAGATACATATACATTAAGAACAAAACTTGTTTTTTACCTGACTCCCAACGAACTCTGTGCATTTTTGGAGAAGATGATGGAGATCCGTTTGAGCTGGCAGACGTAGCGACCGACACCGTTCTGAAGAACACTTTGAAGGAAGCGACTCGGTGTCCCCCTGGATGTCATCGCTTAACCGTCAACCAACGGTTGTATTATAATTCAGATTTTGTTACCGCTGGACGAAAATCAACCCGTTAAAGACGATAAATGGCATCAACATTTATAGAGGACGACTTCACGGGCGTGTATATATTGAGGTCCGTCGCGGCTAGGTTCCGGAGTGAAACATACAACGGGAACGACGGTTAAAGAAAATACGACTTCATAATAAGACGTTTTCCGTCAGCAAATTAAAATGTTGAATGTGGTTTTAATTGTATGAAATACACACGGAAAGCTTTTAAATGTAATAAAAGTGTAACTTTTAAATGTAGTATTCACATACGCAGTTCGGAAGTTCCTCCGTTTATTTCACACGGACTTGTTTTGAAAACGCACCGAAAAGCCCGGGTGAAGAAGAGCATGGAGGAAAATGAGGGCAGGCTAAAGAGCCAGTAAGCTGGATTTAAAAAAAAAATTCCGTGTTTTTTTTAATTTACTTTATTCAGGCTAATTTTCTTGTATAGTCAACGTCCGTTTAATAACATAACTGTGTTCTGCCTCACTGTCCTGCCATTGACTAACGTTAGCATAGGTCACCCAAGACATCACGTTATCTTTGTAACTTTGATGTGTGGTACTTGTATTAGGCGGATGTTTCTTCCTATTTTCCTATTGCCTGTTGCAGGTTCAAAGACCTAACCGGATAACTGATGTGGAGGAGCTTGCTGCTGAAGGGCACCACCTGTCTCTTGCAGGTGGCAGCCCCGAGGCTTCTCCACCAAAGACACTTTTCCCCCCTCTGTGTGGGACTTCTCACCCAGAGGCTCCTCCACAGGCCCCTCGTGGCGTTGTGTGGTTTACAGCTTCAGGGTGAAGGCTACTTCCTGGCACACAGTGGGACCAGGGCTTATAAAAAGGATGCTAACTCTACTGTGGAGTTTCCTGTGAGCCCCATCACAGTCACAGACATCAAACAGTATCTGCGCTCCAAAGACATTCCTATGCACGATGGCTACAGTTGCCTCCATATCCCGAGCATCTTTGTTGATTCGTCTGCCAGGAAGGACAGCTTATCCTTGTTCATCGACAAAACCACTGGACAGTTTCTGTGTAAAGAGACGCTGGTGGAAGGGAGCTGGGAGGATCTCCAGGACTGCCTGGAGGTAATGCAGAAGGAGGGGCAGGACTTCCTCAGCCCCCACGTGCTGCTGGGGTATCCAGAGAGTGTGGAGGAGCAGGAGGAGAGGGAGAGAGAGCTGAGGGAGGTGCAGAGGATCTGGTCCAGCTCCGTGCCCTTCGCTGACCTCTCTGAGGACGAGGCTCAGCTGATTAAAACCATGTTCCAGGTATAGTTGAGTGAGTGTAACTAAAGGAACACAACTGATTGCATGTGTTTTTAGCCCAAACTTTTGTTAGTTTTCTTTTTGTATGTTTGAATATGCATCAGCGTTGCCAAACACCATCACATCTACGTCACAATCATAGAAAAGCAAAAGTAAATCCATATATGCTCTTCATAATAAGCTTCTGGTTATCAGTGAAAGGAGGTGTGTGTGAAAAAGATAAAAGGTGGAAAAGGCAAACAAGCCTTACATTATTTAAATGAATATATTATCTCTTTTTGTGTCATTCTTAGAAAGGATCTGTAATTGTTGTAAATACATGTCGTTTAGAGTAATAATATAAAACCTAACTTCCTGTACAAGGAACATCTGAACTGAATTAAATGCAGCTGTCACAATCAATAAATAAGACAGTGAAAAACACTAGTTAAGACAATAAAAAGCTAGCAGCTGACACTCACTAAAACATACTGACACATGGTTAAACGTTTAAATTGTAATATTTTACATTTACGTGTAATTAGCAAAGATCAAACCTAACAGATTTAAAAGTTGAATAAATGCCGGGTAAATTAAAAAGGTGCAATCGGAGAACACTTTGTAACATCTGATGGTTATTTTCTCCACAGAAAAAGGTTTTTCAATGTGTTTGTTTCAGATCACAAAGGTCTCTAATGCAACCCTCAAGAAGTTTAGCGTGAGACTCTTCAAGCCTACCAAGAGTCTGGTTTTCCCCTGGTTTGGTGGACCTGACTCCTCCTTAAAGGGGGTGAAGCTTCTCTCCGCCCAAAGCACAGATACTGACAAAGTTACTTACAATGAAGCTACGGTCCCAAAGTGTAATTCTTACTACAACTTGTTTGGCCTCCCTCTGGTGGGCCGTATGGACTCCGAGGTGGTGCTGACTGGACATGAGCTGGACTCTCTAGCTGTGAGCCAGGCCACAGGACTCCCCAGTGTTGCTCTTCCACGCGGGGTCAGCTGCCTTCCGCCGATCCTGCTGCCGTACCTGGAGCAGTTCAAGCGCGTGACTCTGTGGCTGGGAGGCGACATTCGCTCCTGGGAGGCGTCCAAGATCTTTTCACGCAAGCTGGGCCTGAGGCGCTGCTCCCTGGTGCGGCCCGGGGAGTACCGGCCGTGTCCCGCGGAGGCGCTGGCCCAGGGGAAGAACTTCAGCCACATCATCAAATCCTCCATCCCAGCGGCCCATAAGTCCATAGTGTCCTTCAAGCAACTCAGAGAGGACGTGTACGGAGAGCTGGTGAACACAGAGCACGTGGCTGGAGTCAAGTGGACGAGGTTTCTGGAGCTCAACAGGATCCTGAAGGGACACCGCAAGGGGGAGCTGACTGTTTTCACAGGTATAAGGAAATATGATGTTTAAAGGTCCAGTCAGTAATTTCATAAAGCATTTTATGTGTTTCTCACGTAATCATAAATAAAAACATAGTCCTGCTTTGTACTGGTTTAATACTGATGTAAACATACCTTTAATAGCATCATAAAACACTACAGCTTCACTATTCAATTCTTTATATTAACAGTGGATCAAAAGATGTCACACGTAATGATGCACCAACAGAGAATTATCACCCAACCTGCAGTTCCCCTCTGCTCTCCAGAGCGTTTTAGTGTCTTTCAGCTCATTGGCTCAGCAGGTAGCAGCAGAAAGCACTGTTACACTTCCTGTTCTTTGGGCTTTGTAGATAATTGGAGCACTTTCTGGAGAAGACCTGGTCTGATTAGGAGGGATGGCATTCATCCCACTTTGGATAGGGCCACTCTCATATCTAGAAATCTGGCCGAGTTTATTTGGGGCCCTAAGCCATGACAACTCAGAGTTCAGACCACAGACTTAATACAGTCTATGGTCCAGACCAGGAGGCAGAGTTGC
>JAVQJL010074288.1:0-15555 GCA_036024295.1 Nannoperca obscura | reverse complement strand
GTCCACAGTGAAGCTGTTTCCAGTCACCTGCGAGTACATCAAAGGAGAGAAACAGTTCTACTACAGAGCCCAGCAGTTCTACGAGGACGTCCCCGCCTCGGAGGAGGGCATGCTGGGAGATTTTGTGGAGATAGGCAACATTGATCTGGAGGGCTCCCGGCAGTTTCTGAAGAGGTTTGTGGTGAGTCACTTCTTCTCCATCATTCACACACTTTACTGACTCCCGTGCAACTGTATCCATTTACTCTGTTGCAGCTTTCTCTGAATGTACATGTCAGGATCTATTTTGGGTGAGAAATGCATCGTCCTGACTGCATAGAAAGAAGGAAGAGGAGGAGGAGGCGGAGGAGGCGGAGGAGGAGGAGGCCTCAGCTCAGTTTCTAATAGTAGCACAGACCCATAAACACCCATACAGAACAAAACAGAGCCAGCCGCTCTTGGTCAGTTTGCACTGTGGACATTTTTCTACTGGCACTCAGAAGAAGGAGGATGTGATGTGTAATGATGCATTTTAAAGAAAAGTTTGCCATTTTTGGGGGATGAGCTCCTTCCCTTTTTTGCACAGAGTTAGATGAGAAGAGTGCACGTTAAGTACAAAGCCACTGGCAACACATCATGAATCAACATTTCTGCACGCGTGCACAACACGCATCTTTGTGTTCATGTGAGTGTTTGCCATTGTGGACTAGAGGGTTTTGTTTTTAGATGTTGGGAGAGTCCCAGTGTTAATCATGGGAGTGTGTTTGGCCCAGAGATGGGGTTATTTAGAGGATCAGTTTTACAGGAGCTCTAATTATAAACTGCTGAGATTGGACTCTTTAAGGGAAGTGCAGAAGGCGAAGTGGCTACTTCTGCACTGGTGCTAATGTAAACACAACGTGCCCTGAGTTAACACAGCTCAGTTGGGATACCGTGGCTAATACAACACAGCACAGCGAACACGTCAAACTGCAAATGTCACTTTTCTATTCTCAGCACTGAAGCTCATGAGACCATGATAAGTTACAGGAATGTTTTATTGTACGAACGCTTCACAAGATTATTTTCACTGTGTGATTAGTAAACTTATTTATATGTTTGAAATGAGCAAACATTCAGTTTCCAAACAGAATAAAACAAATTACAAATCAAAGGCCGTCTTTAATGTAACTCCAATCAGTGCAAATCCAAAAGATTTGTAGTTTGTCTATATTTCTATCTTTAAATGAGTTGCTTTTTTTCAACACATTGAAATGATAAGTTGTTCAGAAACAAACCGGCATTTAGAAAATGTTGACAAGACGACAAAAACAAGACCAGAAATACACGGAAATCTCTTTAAATGGAGCTGTATTATGGTTTTTAAGGCCTGAACTATTCTCCTTCGGACTGCAGAGCAGCACCACCAGACAGCAGGACAGGCTGTCGTACATTCAGATCCATACTGCAGAGCAGCAGTTCACAATACATCCATGAACTCACCAAGTGAATCGCAGTGGGCTCCGACTACAGGCCAGTGTTTATTGTGCGGGCTACAGGACACACTGTGCATCCATTGTGTGAGCAAAGAGGCTACAGGAAGCCACAAACCCTGAAGACAACCGCACCAAACTTTAACTGAACAAAGAGTGCAGAAGAAGCGGTGAGTGGCAGATCTGAGCACAGATCCAGGGTCAGTTTTCTAAAACACATTATAAATGTTGTTTACATGGTGGTTTTAGGAATTGCTTGTACATTGTGCAAAGGGCTCATAAAAAAACCCATACAAACATGAAAATGATGGTACGTCGCTGCAGGATATTAAATGCTTAACTTCCACTAGTGTGTCTGTGCTGTGCATGAATATAAAGGGCTGGGAACATGGTAATACAGTAACCTTTCCTTTCATTCATCCTCTCGGCCATGTGACGCACGATCCTTTGAAATGTTGCACATGTTCAAAAGCATCACAGAACTGCATTTATTCTAGATATAGTTGCTTTCGGAGTTAAATTCTGTGCTGGTTGATTTAATATGGAGTCTTGGCTTTTGTTTGTGTGCATCTAATGTCCAGAAATTCACTTTTAACTAAGCAAAAACCGACTGAGAAGATCCCCTTGACTGCATCCAGCTCCTGTTTAAACCGAACACCTCCGTTAAAAACGTGCATGGAGGGAAAAGATTTAGAACACATCCAGATTAAACCGAGCTACATACGCACGGAGCAATATGGCAGTAATTCACCAAAAACCAGGAAGCCTCCTGTAACAAGGACGGAGCTCCTGAGGGCCCCATCCTTCATGCAATCACACAGGGGGGCCCCTGATGCGGAGGGGTTGGAGTGAGGTCAGAATACCAAATGAAAAGAAAGAAAAACCAGCAGGATTCAAGTGAGGTGACTTTCTGTTCCCTCGTGGTAGAGTTCATAGTTTAGGAACTGAGCTCTGCTTGTTTGTGCTGTCGGTGCTTTTGAGGTGCAGAGGCCTGACATCTGGCAACACAGAAAATAAAGAGCAGACTCCTGTATGGCTTAGAGATATGGTAATAATATACTGCAGGGAAACTGACATTTTGGTTTCTGTGAAACATAAATCCAGCTCTTCTTTTTATGGTTGTCTACGTTTTGTTACAAACGATCTTCAATTGGGGTATTTTACTGACTTTATCCTCTAGAGAAACCTCTAAATAAGGAATTCTGCTACAATTATGAATGATTTATCCCAGACCTCCACCCACAGGGTCCCGGTAAGGCCGGAACACACTGTGCCCTGGACTGTGGCTCCGGGATCGGCCGTGTGACCAAAGGCGTCCTCCTTCCTGTGTTTGAGAAATTGGAGATGGCGGACATGATGGAGCACTTCCTGCTCCATGCACACGAGGAGTACCTTGGAGACGACGCTGACCGCATCGAGACATACTACTGCTACAACCTGCAAGAGTTCACGCCGCCAAAAAACAAATACGATGTCATTTGGATGCAGTGGGTGGCATGTAAGTATGAGAAGGATCTCCATCCGTAGTCACTACTGAGATGAGGTGTGTTGAGAGATGTGAATCATCGTGTATTGTCGTGACTATATACACAGGTGAGGTAGACATGTGGTGCCATGTTGAGTTAATGCAGAGAGATTCTCGTATTACATTTAATCCCAACATCTTGTTATTTATCTGTTGCTATCTGTCTGGGAAAGACTGCGGTTGGTTAAACAACTCAAACACTTAAGGGTAAGGTCAGGGAAATATCATGTTAACAGTTAAAAACGAAACATTTGGACGTTGTCGATTGTCCAAAGTCCATGTTTGGAAGTGAGCCGGATCCCTCACGTGAAGGAGTTCGAGTATATATGTGTTGTCACCAGCGAGGGTAAGATTGAGCATGAGATCAACAGGGAGATTGGTGCAGCGTCACCAGTGTTGTGGGCGTCATGCCAGACCATAATGATGAAGAAGGAGCCTGGAAGAGAAGCTCAATGTTCACCAACCATCACCTCTGGTCAGCAGCTTCAGGAAGTGTCCGAGATATTAAAGCAGGCACAATAGGTTTCCCTGGCAAGGTGTGTGAGCTCAGCCTTAAGGATCTTGAAGTAGAAGAGTACAACCACTGTTACCACTGCAGCATCCGGTCAGGGAACCTCCTGTGGAAGTGTGAGATCCATCAGGCCTGGAAATACCTCAGGAGGCGCTGCTGACAAGGACTCCTGGTCTTGTTGGTTTGTTTGGATGGAGAAGAAATAAAACTCTTGTGCCTGTATTTACACCCAGATTGCAGGAGGTTGTCACCAACTGTTTAAATGTTGGCAAGTTTTGGTGTTTACTCATCTTTCTCTGCAGGCCACCTGACGGACAAGGACCTGATGAGCTTCCTGTTTCGCTGTAAGAAGAGTCTTCGTCCAAACGGCGTCATCATAATAAAGGACAATATGGCGCGACAGGGCTGCAAGCTGGACCCCATCGACAGCAGCATCAGCCGCCACCTGGACATCATGAAGGTCATCATCGCCAAAGCCGGCCTGGAGGTCCTGGCTGTGGAGAGGCAGGAGGGCTTTCCGGAGATCATCATGCCCGTCTGGATGATTGCTATGAAGTAGAAGATCCAGATTGTTGTCGAGGAAACCGAAAGCTGAATTCACGTGTTATTCCACTTTTGTTTAAGATTGTTTTATGATCAAGTCTCTGAAAACGCAGTGGAAAGAAATCTTCACGATGTCATCAGGAGATAAATCCTGAAACGGCGCCGGAGGACGGCGTGATGGCACCCAGGGCAATCTTTCTCTGCTCAGCACTGAAATGAAATAAAGCTTCTACATAGACATCAAACTTGTACAGAAGCACTCTGTATGTCCACAGAGCCAGATTGTAATTTATCGTCAGCCGACCACCTCTGGGGGTTTGAATTGGAGAAGCTTGTTCCCGCCCGAACCCCGAGGATCACTGGAATAACATGTGCATTCAGATTTACTGTTTCATTTCTCCTGTGAGTGACTTTTTGACTAAATCCAACATGTTCCAGCACAGGTACAACATATCAGCAGCAGTTATGTGTCATGTTAGACTTTGCGGTCTATATCTGGACATTTGATCACGTGCCTATGCATTTTCATGCAGTTATCTTGATTCTGAGCTGGTGGACGTGCATCCCAGGTCAAAGGTAGCAAAGTGAGAGTCACATGGAGACGGGGGAAGACATCCTTTGCTAACTAGACTAATGTGACCAAACATTAGCCGCTACTAGCATAACACACCCCAATCTGTGGTTGAATTGCATTGTTGGTAATGTAGTCGCCACATAAAACACACTTCCAGCTCCTGGGTTTGCTTCGGTGTTGTCCTTCTCTAGCTCCACCTGCAGGTTCCCGCTCGTCCCGAAGGTTTAACACCAGGACGATGTCGCGCAAATAAAAAAGTTTTACAAACATAAAACCAACAAAAAGAGTCGTAATTGAGCTTGTTTGCAGTTCGAGGTGTACCGTCGTTGATAATGGAGGTTGTAGTTGCAATGCTGCGAGTGGCCACCGGGATAAGGAGAGTAGCCGGGCTGTACCCAGCTGTCTTTAAGCTAAAGTTTGAACATACACAATGCAAAACACTGCGCTAAGCCCCTCCCACCAAATGATGCACCAAACCAGAGGCTCCACTCTGTAACACCACCGTACACCCACCTTTCTGCAGAGTGAGAGTGAGTCTTCTCTAAAAGTTCACCAGCTGTTTGAACAGAGTTTCTGTGATAGGCTAGTTATGTGCTAAGCTAACCCTGATCGGTTGTTGGATTCAGAGCGGGTCCAAAAGGTAGATAGAAAGGGACGGGCAGAATATAATAACAGTAATATTTCCTCCTGTAGCTTTAATCCATCCATGCTGTGCAGGAAGAGCTCGTCTGTAGCTTCTTGACAGTTTTTTTAAGACTATGGCCACAAACTGCATTTACACTGGACCTCCTCCAGATGGGGTCTGACTGCATACTTAATACACCAACGTCTGCTTTAACGTTCAGATATCCAGACACAGATCGCATGTTTGGGTCCTTATGTTAGTCTTCTATTTTGCATTAGAATCCATTCATTCAGTGCACTTAGTACAGGTTGGTCAGGTGTAAATATTAGTTTAGTTTTTATGTAAGTATGTGTTTTATACTTTGTGATATTGCAGATTAATAGATATGTCATTTTTATATTGATTTTTCTTGTGCACTTCTTTGTGTGTTAAATGTAGACTTTAATTATTGAAGTAGCTCGAATGCCACTTTCCAGAACTGCATCAATACACTTGAGTGCATCTTACTGTATATTTGCTTCAGTTCATTGTTTTTACCAAAATAAAAAAGCCTCATGTGGATGTAGTTTGATGGTTCTTGACTGCTCTTTTTATGTATATAATGTGTTCCAAACACAGAGTAATAGGATTAGAGTTGGGTAATCACCGTCGGCTATTATAATCAATAATCAAGCCTGGAACATAAATGCTGACCAATTTTCCCTAAATATTCCTGAAGTACAGCCCGTCCACACCCCTGACAGTCTTCCACAGTGGGCTTAAAACCCAAATCGTTATGGTAATTCTCCCAAGTATTATTGCTATTATTCTTTTTTTCAGACTAACTGTAGAAGCAGCACATTGTTTTGGGGTAATGACTTTCAGCTGGGCCCCTGAGGTGGATGGTGGGGTTGATTATTTCCTGGTTTTGACAGACAGTGCCTGCTTTCATATCTGCCCTGGCCTCATTTCAAGCCTGTCAGATGTTGTCTGCGTAAAACACATCCAGGAGTCGCCTCAAATATTCACCATTTGCGTGCGTAAGCGCTCGACGGGAGTGGTGCGGAGCTGTTCCTCCCTGAGCTTCGTATGAAAGGATAGTTTGTCAATGAGCAGACTGGCACTGAGAGAGTACAAAATCATCAAAGTTGTGAAGGCGCGATGGCGTGAGATGTTCTCCACGGCATGTTCCTCTGGTCAGAATGACTCTTTTGAGACGTGAATATACCAAACACATTTCCCACATCCCGTATGAATTATAGATCTAAATGCCCCAAAGTTAAACTTGTAGGTATTTTTTTCCTCCTCCGCAGCAAATAGCAGCCAAATGTGCTGTCACCTTTTCAGGAGTGGTTAGCATCGCTGACAGTCAAGGCTATCATTTCTAATAGTCCTCAATGTCTTCTGCAGCCGCTCGGCAGCAGTTTGAATATATTAGCCGGCCTAACACTAATTTGTCCAGTCACGTCGGCAGAGCAGAGCTTTGGGCCTGATTCCAGATGGAGTATATCTCAGAGACAGGAGGTGGACAGGGACCACAGGGGGATGTTGTGACCAACACTGAGCTCAACACTGCTCTGAACAGATCGATCTATAGAAGAATCTATTGGTACCAATCTGCGACTCTCCCAAAGGCACAAAAACACAAGGAGTTCATGGGTGCAGTGGTGACAACGTTTTCATTTATTAAGGAACCTCGAAGAAGTTTGAATTAACTTTCAGGTGATGTTTAGTTTGATTTAGATGCCAGACATGTAATAAAGATAAAGAGAGACCCCAGAAACATATAGGGCTTGTGAACGTGCACGTGAACCCACAACCAGACGTGCACGTTGAAGCGTGCAGCCCTGAACTGCACCAAGTCCGGCGCTCTAAATGTGCAACTGTGTCCAACAAGTGATCGTGCAGCTGTATAATGATAATGTGGCTACAGCTTTCAGATTCTGGCTTTACGGCATACACGAGGCGTTTAAGGCTCGTGGGAATCATTAGTATTATATATATATTATACATAATAAACTGACAGGACATAACAAACACCTGTTGCAAGTGGGAGCATACAGTGGGGAACACTTTACACACGACACATGACCAAGGAGCTACGAAACCCTGTCCTCCATAAAGCCCTCGTTTTAACCAACCTCTCCTCTTGTGCCTCTGAAACAACTCTTATGTGTTATTAACACACTACATTTCTGCTAAATGCCTAAATGTAACTCTGTGAAGAAGTGTGTTTTTGAGAAAAACAACACAGAAAAGTTGTTTTCTTCTGGTGGGGTTGTTATGCACACTGCGGCCTCTATGGGGCGCTAACAGTGCTTTATGGCCTTATAGTCTCTGCTCTTGTGTTAAAGGTGCAATGGTCACACTATATCTTCCATCCTCATGTAAAGACAGTACCCCCCCCCCCCCAGGAAGCAGCAGAGGGGTCATTCATTTCATCCCGAACCTCAGTCCTCTCCTCTGGAGCCGGGGAGGTTTGGGCGAGGCGGAGCGAGGAGGACTAACCTCCGCTCCCCGGGAGAATCCACACCAGAGGAATGTGCTTTCTCTTCATCTGCAGTTCTCATAGTAAATCATGTCACTGAATAATAAAAAAAACACACCAGACCTGATGATTTTTGGGCTGCTTTTTCTTTGGCTGCCCATTTAACCCTCGCAGCGTGCAGTCGAGGGTCTGAGGTGGGTTTTTTATTTAATTTAATTTCTTTTTGCCACACTCAGCGCTCCTCGGCTCAGAGGACAGGGATTAGTTACACAGACTTGCAACACATGCAGTATTTCATCCCCGCGATGTGGGTTTGGAGCCGGCCTGGATCAGGTGCTGCTGACTTTGAGGGTTTCATCTCTGAGCCAAACAAAAGGATGACAAATGATGACATCCTGACAAGTCTAAGAGCACATGCAGTAGGTCCAACCGTCGGCTTAAAATACCCCAAGACTTTCTAAAAGCGGTGTGTTCACTGGAAAAGAAACTGTGCAATACCGGGAGGACGAATCATTACTCTTCCCAAAAATGACCTTCCTGCTGAGCAACGTTTGACGGAAAGCATTGCTCACAACAACAAAAAAGAAAGAGGGGAGGAATTTCTTCCCATCTGGAGCTGGAGCGAAAGGCGTGGACTGTGTGTGTGTGTGTGTGTGTGTGTGATTCACTGTGACTATGATGGAGCAATGCATGTGTTCTTGGCTCTATGTGCAGAGTGACTGAGAAAGACTGCTGTTGCATTTCTGCAGTGCACGTGTGTGAGTGTGTGTGTGTGTGTGTGTGTTTCTGGTGGTCTTCCAAATGTATTACACAACACAAAAACAACAGTTCTGTACACATCAGCAGTTCTTTTGCTGGAACGTTTTATTGTTTGTTTGTTTCAACTATGTTTTATTGTTATTATTATTATTATTATTAACAACATGAAATTAAAGGCACATTTGTTTATTTTTATAAGATTTTATATAAACACAAGATAAGCAACTTTCCTTCCCTGTGAAGTCACAGGAAGTTCCTACCGTCTTCTTTCATTTATTTCTATCTTTCCTTCTTAAACTGGAGATTTAGGGGAACTTTTTCACTGACCTGTGAAGTAAACTTCACACTCGCACATGAGGCCAAAAGTCTGGAGACACTCCCGCCCATCTGCTTCCTGGTCTAAACAATGTATTGCTAATAGTTTTTTATTATTAAAAGGAAGAATAAAGGTCAGTAACGAGTAAACTAACCCCCCCCCCCACTCATGCTACACATGTGTAATCAACATTACAGCGGATCATCCATGAAGAAGTGGTTTCCCCACTTGACCATCCAACTCCTTTGGGAACAAACTGGAACCCGTTCCACAACCTAAACCACGTAATTGTGACTGTAATCACGATGACGAAGCTCCTCTTACCTTCACAGAACTCGATCCCGACCCGCGATCTGTCCCAGAGCCAACCCAAACTCAGCGCTGCGAGACACTTTTCTTTGATTCGGAGGACATTAACACCCACGGAGTTGGCGTTGCAACCCCTGTGAGTGGAATGAGCGGGTGTCCACATACTTTTGGCCACGTGGCCCCATATGTTCTCCTGTAAACAAACAACACACAGCTGGAAGCAGCTGATGGCGTCCGTGTGTGTGTGTGTGTGTACATTAATTCAGCATAATGTGGTACAACAAACACCTCGTTTCATTGCCCTGAGTGAGGTTTGATAGCAGAGCCACCCAATTAGATTCACCCCCCCCCCCCACACACACGCCTCCTCCCCAGTGTTGCCGTGGTAACACGGTCTGACAACATGTGGAGCCGCTCTTCGGGGCCCCGGCGCTCTCGGTGCCCTTGGAAGCTCCGTCCCTCGTGCTGGTTTCAATTCCATAACCTTTCAGATCACGATGTAATGAGTCCAAATGGCTCGCACATGCACATTATGCCCCGAACCAATCATCTCTCCACCGAGCCAGCTCTACTCCCATGATTCAATCTGTTTTTCCGACGTGAGTCAGAGCAGAGGGTTGGACCGTGTTGTGTGTCTTCAGGGAGTCAAGTGTGTGTGTGTGTGTTTTCTACATATTTTCCTTCAACTGGTTTGAAAGAAACCCCCCAAACTTCTTATTCTGACAGCTAACACGAACTAAACACTCCTTATTTGTTCACATTTTGAACATTTGACATGTTTGCTGAGGCTCAGACTGTGTGTGTGTGTTCAGACTGTTAGCACCTCTCGTTGATTCAATCAGGCGTCCGACAGTCGCCAAGCAAAAAAAACGTGATCTTTTGTTGACATGCGACTGTCAGGTAATGTTTTGTAAAGTCTTGTCTCTTGGCGTCCTGACCTTTGACCTTCACCGGGACGCCATGCTTGTTTTGTTATTTAGTTTTAGAATCAGAATCAGAGTTTTTTAGGTTTTCACATACGAGGAGTTTGTTGTGGTGCATATAAGAGCACAAAAACACAGAGATTTCAATAAAATCCACTAAAAGCAAGCAAGTCAATGCTATATAAATAGAGAATTTACATTCAGTCGTTGCGGTTTGGATAATACAGCATAAATGACCTGTGTGTGAGTGTGATGTGATGTATTCATGAGCAGGAGGGCAGAGAACGGGCCCCCGCTGCTGGAGCCATTAGCTGCTCCAGTAAATCTGCTGGGACCTGAGAGAGTCGGCAGGTATTTCCTGTCTCTTGATCTCGGGAGGCAGAGCTCGTTTCTGCCGGCGGGGGTTCGGCCTTCATAATAAGTTGCGGTTTGATGCCAACAGTTTATTATTCAATTTCATTTTCTGGAGCCTGGTGTGTGTGTGTGTGTGTGTGTGTGTGAGAGAGAGCATGCAGCCAACTCCACATCACATTCGTTGGCAGCCTTTTCTTGAGTGGTTGCTGCCAATTTAAAAAAACGAAATAAATCTATTATTCCCACAATATTCCTGCGTTACAGCTGCAGCTTGGTGAAGGTGTGGTTATTATGAACAACACTTTGTTAAAGCTCCACTAATCAAAAGATCAACAATGACTGCGTGTAATGCCAGAACACCTGGATCGCCCCCTGGTGGCTGGGTACAGTACAGCTCACAAGCCCCGCCCCCTTCATGTTAGCGAGTCAAACTAAAGAAATCAAATAAAAGACGGTTTCTGTCACCTTAGATCGTTCTCATCACGCTGACGTTTTTTCACGAGCTCGTGTTTTCTCGTCAGTTTGGTTTTAATTGGTTCATTGATGCTATAAAAAACAGGGTGTGACGTCATGACTGACAGCTGAAGGTGTGCTGTGATTGGTTCGGACGTGCATCACAACAATGCAAGCGGTTTTGAGCTCCATATATTTAACATTCAATAAAAACCGTATATATAAACTTTTATATAATGAGAAGAATCTGAATCTTCAATTTCATAACTAGTAAAAACCAAACGGTGACAGGAAGTAGCTGCATTTCTGCACACGTGCAGAACAACCTGAGTTGTCGCTCGTGAGATAAACAGGGCGTTTTAGGCATTTACACAAACGTGAGGACGCTCTTAATGCATCAGCAACACGACGCAGTGAGACGGGAACTGGAATGTAAAGCAATGTAATGTAACTCCACGCAGGACAGAGCAGCAGCATCTTCCAGCTGCTGACGTGTTGTTGTTCCTCTCCTGGTTTAAACCTCAGGCGGGGCGTTAGCATTCGGAGCAAAACAGGATGTGAACTTTTAAGACCACACTAAAGCAGTTTATGATGGAGGGAGACATTGTTCCGCCGTGTTCCCGGGCTTGTATACAAGGGGAACAGTGAAACACCCGGCGGTTAACATGTGAGGGGGACGTTTATTGGACTCACATGGGCAACGATTTGAGTCAAACCTAATAGTAATTTGCCCTCATGTGAGCCGACTGTTAGACGTCGTTTGGGTCGAACTCAGATGATGAGTGACACTCATTGTTGAAGTCAATGATGATAATAATGATCTTTTTTTGATGAAGTGGACAGGAAATACCTTTCTTTCTTTCTAGCGTTTTATTGCTGTTCTCTTCCAAAAGGTTTCTAGTTATCTAGAGAATCTAGTTATCACTAAAAGCTGTGAATAAAGTGAGTGAAAGTTCGTCACGCAGCTCCTCTTCATACGATGTCTCACAGGAAAGAAATGTACAGAGAAAACACAAAGAGCTGGAGGATCGATTTGTAAATCTTATGATTGTTCTGCAAACAGATGCACATATTTCCTCCTGCAGCTGCACTCAAAAGGTCCCGGGCGGACTACGAGACGCCTCATCCACAGCTCTGAACACGTTGCTTCCTGCTGCAGGTTTGACGTGAGCTGGTTCCTGTGGGACAGGTGAGACTCACCTTTAGCCTCTCCAGGATCACGTCAGCACCCACACGCCCCGACCTACCAAACCAAGAGGCGACGTCACACATCTACTCTACACCCAGAGAGGAATCATTACATGACTGACGCTCTGCAAACTCAAACCTGACGTAAACTGCATCTCAAAACTTTAGTATTTAACTGACAAGCGTGATGAAACCCATGTTGTCTGGTCCACTGTGTCACTGGGTCACTGGGTCACTGGCTCCCTGTAAAATGCAGAATAGAATTTAAGATCCTTCTCCTCACATTCAAAGCTCTTAATGGTCAGGCGCCATCATATCTCAATGAGCTCATAGTACTTTATCACCCTACTAGAGCACTGCGCTCTCAGAATGCAAGTTCCTTGTGTCTCTAAAAGTAGAATGGGAGCCAGAGCTTTCACCTATCAGGCTCCTCTTAGATAGATAGTGTACATATCCCATTAATGCTTTTTACTAATTCACCTTCTTCCCCTAGCTGTGTGCTTTTTTCATCCCCCTCTCTCTCTCTCTCCTTCTAAAGATTTCTGCAGGTATTTCTGCCTCCGCTGTAGAGTCTGGATCTGTAGTTGCACCACCATGTTCCTGCTCAACGTTGTTGCTAAAATTGTTACTACTGTACTACTGTACTGCAGGAGGAAGGAGAAATATGTTCTCCTTCTTCCTGCCCCCCCTTGAATTGAATATAAATAAAATTGACATTGTGTTCTCTACCTTTCAGACTGAAATTGCTCGAGATCAAGGCAGGTGTGGATGGTTTCATGGTATATGATCTGGGCTTGATTGAGCCCATGCAGAAAGTAAGTACTGGATGGTGAGCCATAAAAAGCTTTCTATAACAGAGGGGCTAATAATGAATTGTGTGTTAGTGGTAATTCTGCACCTCTTCCAGCTCTTCAAGTTCCACACTCAAGGTGATAACCAGCTTCACCAGCTTCAAAAAGATGTCACTGTGACTCCTGATGACCTACTGTCTATGCCTGCGGTTAGTTGTTCAGTTGGGTTGATAAATTAACTCACACATCACATAACAGAAAGTAAATGCATTACTGACTATGATAGCTTTATTTAAACGAACAGGGTATGCTGTATTAGTCTCAAATAATAAAGTACATTTTGATGTATTTTGTTTTTCCTTAGGGAGGAGTCACCCTTTTTGGGTTGAAGCATAACATTGCAGTTGGTGTTCTCTTCATTAATGCTTGGCTATCAGGTATGTACATTCACATATTCTTGCTCACCATCCTTAGGAGCAGGGCAGGAACTAAGTCTTGTTGTATAGACTGTTCAAACCATGCTCTGTTTCCTAGGTAAAGGACACTTTTTCTACAGAGGCCAGGTGGAAGATTCAGCCACAGCAGAGATTTCCAGATCACAGGTGGGTTTAGGATTAAATTATCCAACTTCAGTGCCCACCAAGTCTACAACACAGAGGATTTACTTTAGACATTTTCTAGGTCTTAGCTAAATCACACTGGTCAGAGCAATCATATAATGGTTACGGCTCCCCAGGGGTGATTCTAGGATCACACCTTTAGGGGGGCTCAGTCCTATGAATGTGACATGCACACAATATACATGCACATGTGGATGGAGCCTATACAGACAGATGTTTTTGAATCAAGGAATCCAGGAAAATAAGACCCCTTTTAGGTAGCAGCTTTTGATGCTGGTCTACTTGATGTGCATTCATCCCATGTTGGACCCATTCATATGAGACAGCTGTCACCCTGCTTGTAACAAAGCATAGTGTCCAGTCTGCACTGTAGTTCATACACTTCACTCACAAACCACAAAATAGCACTGAATGACATCAAATAATTTCCAGTACAGTTTAACATTTATCTGTCTCCCTATTTTGGTCTCTCTCTTTTTTGGTAAGTCAGTTAAATGGCATGCCATGGTAAAGGCACAGCTAACGTCAGCACATTAACATGATCGCATAGACAATGCAAGAAATGTTTACAATGTTCACTATCTTACTATAGCATGATAGCATGTACACATTTTCTAATTAGCACTAAACAATAAAGTACAGCTGAGGTTGATGGGAATGTCATTGAAGTTTCCATCCAATAGTTGAGATGTTTCAGGCTGGACCAAAGTGGTGGACAGATTGAATGAACAAGCAAAGAAAGACTTTGCCACTTCCTAAACCACTTATTCAATGACCAGCTGCTGGTGCTGGAGGAAAAGTCAAAGGATCATCCAAGTCATTAAGATGTATCATCTGTGAACCATGAATGTCTTTACAACATTTCATGGCAATCCAACCAATAGCTAAAGAGATATAAAATCTCTGTAAATAGACCTGTTTCAGTTTGGACCAAAGTGATGGACCAGCAGACCTAGAGCCAAGCCAATCTGCTTCATCAGGACTGAGTGGGTGCGGTTTTATCAGATTTGACTGAAATTGGCCTGGAAACATGAGCAAACAACCCACTAAGGCAATCAGATCTTGATTCAGATTTAGCTAAATTGTGATTGTTGTACAGAAATATGTGACATCATGTTTTTTTAAACTGGGCCCTACCCTCTTCAAATCAGTGAGAAGAGCAGACACAAACACAAGCAGAAAGTTGTGTGTTCATGAAGAACATTATTGCTTGTGTGTAAATCCATGTTTTTCAATTGAAATACATAACTGTTATTGCAAGGCAGAATTGTAAACCCTAAAAGACCCTCCAGTATGACATAGTGTGTGTGTGTGTGTGTGTGTGTGTGTGTGTGTGTGTGTGTGTGTGTGTCAGGTGTGGCAGTGGATCTGTCATCAGACTCAGCTGGAAGAGGACAGCAGGGTGGTGAGCAGGCGGCTGGTGAGTGACCTCACCAACGAGGTCATTATGGAGCTCAGCACTCTCTGTCACTCTGTTAGGTAAGAGACACTCCTTAAGGACACCTTTTGGCCCACCATTGGCATTAACTATAGCCTATATATCTGCTCTGTAAATGATACCTCCCATGCGCTTCTTTGACAAATGTTTATTTCATAGTTTGTGTTTTCTTGACATCGCCCTTTATCTCTGCAAATACAAATCTTTTTGCTTTAGGGTACAGCTATATCAAATCATATAAACTTATTCACAGAGTAAGTGGAGTAACTGACAATTTCATTTTCATTATTATCAAATGTAGGGAGGTGAGGGAGATGCAAACTGGAATTCTGATTTCTGTTGAATGTCTTGTCAGCATTGAGTACAAGCTTGTATGACAAGCCTTTTTAACATTTAATCAGTAGGGCTGACTATTAGCAATGTAGTTTCACTAGTGGAAATTACAAATATATTTTCACAAGTTGAAATTTCTTTTTTGATATCTGAAATTCAATTCTGACTAGTTATAAAATGAATTGTAGATATCTTAAATATAATTGGTCCTAGTAAGAATATCATTTTCACAAGTTACAATTGTATTTCAGATATTTGAAATGTAATTCTAGATATCTGAAATGACATTCTTACTAGACAGAGAAAAGCTCTTTTTGATTCTGCCATTGGCACCGATGTACTTACTTAGAGCACTTGTGATTCATCACCAGCCCT
>JAVQJL010074286.1:0-26068 GCA_036024295.1 Nannoperca obscura | reverse complement strand
TAGACTGGATTTAGCTAGAGCAGCGAAGTTTGCTACCAGTAACACAGAAACGCCAATAACCGGAAATGACACAATACGTTCACCTCAGCACGTCAGCACCAACAGCAAGCGGGAAAAACAGTGAGAATAACTTACAGAGGGACAGACAAAGGCAAAACTGATTGCTACAGCAGAGACTTGAATTGATTAATATCTGTTTAGCAGGAAAGCCTTTTCAGCAGAAATTTAAAAAAACTGCAATTTTGTGAAATTACTTTTCTTGAACATATAATTAGACAGCTTTTAGCAAAATAATAACATGCTACTGTCAATCAGAAGTGTTGTGGCATTAGATTTACATCTTTTGAAGCACAAATATGGAGGACATTACTCACCATTTTAGGAATGTGTGACTGAATCTTCTTTTAGCATTTCTGTCAATCATTCTGGTTGATTGGATAATTAAAGATGTGAAACGTGTAATTTCTAACATGGTCTTCAGTTAGAACACCAGTTTATGTGTAAACATTTGTTTTAATTTCAATGCTGAGTTGTACACAAAAACTCCACATGTTGGAAATGCTAGATAACATACTACTGTGCTGCATGTGCCAGTGCTTGATGGAACAAAGGAGTTTCAATGGATTATGTCCTCAAATGACATCTGAGTTCTTCTCGTGTCAAAGGTTAACATGTGACAAATGTTATAGGGAGAGGCAAACTCTACAACAGAAACAAAAGATTGGGACATCAAAACTGGTTCACATGGCCGACTGATCATCGTGGGTCAAAGGCTTTATAAGATTCACTTACACGCCCGCACTCCAGGTGCACTCATGTGCACTCATGTGCACACAGTGAGCAGTGAAAAGTCTGTAATAACTGTGAAGAAAAAAGAAATACGAGGAGACATGCAGCCATATTTTTAGGTCTGTAAGCATTTGAAAATGGCTCAGGCTAAAGCACGATGTTTATGTTCATTTGTATCAATATCCAGCACAGAGAGGGTAGAGGGACATTTTTAGTCTTTGTCCACTGATTTACAAATAACTAAATGCAATTACATCCTCACTACAAACTATTCAACATGACTGTACTTAGCTACAACAACAACAGCCAATTTGGACGCATGTTTCTCCAAAGGCATGTTGATGATTTTCTTTCCGGTGTAAGTCTACTAAGTGAGATAAATGTTGTTGAAATACATGTGGATTGCTTTGGAGTGAAAATCAGATTTAATATAATATTCTGCACATTTATACATGGTTGATTATTGCTGAGTTCACACAGCAACACAGTAGAGGAAAGGAGTAATTGTCATTTGGCTAAACACTGCCTTGAATAAGAAAATATCATGATATAATACTAATAAGAGTTTATATCAAGTAGGAATCTGTGATTGTTTAATTGGTGAAGGACGTGTACATATATGTATATGATCCACATCTCACATTAGTAAATTAGGTAATGCTTTATTTTGAAATAATTTCTTAATTAGTTTTGATGACGTTGGTGCAAACATTCATTCCTTATTCCTTTATTGAAAACTTAATATAGGCTACAGTGTATATTCTTATATGTGTTGAATTATATGCTTGCCTGTAGACTAACATGTTCAGTATCTTAGTAGCTGGCATGTTCAGCTGACCTGTACTGACTAATAGATTCAAGATTAGAGCTGTGATTGATTCATTGGAAGTGAACCAATTGTCTGTAATTTTCCTAGAATTCCAATTATTTGTAAGTAACAAATGTCAGCAACACTTTTGAGCTACCGAATAGCTTATATATTCTTGTATGTAATTATTTTCATATTACATAGTTCTTTCCAGGAAACTTTCCAGCAAATGATTACAATATATTAGCCCTGGAAAATGAAGGATTATTGTACATTAGTGTGTTAAAGAATTTAAATGTAGGCATGTACTGCTTGGTTAGAGACATGCAATGTTACACCAACTCTAATGTTATTTATTTATACTGTACATATATATATATATATGCAATATATACATAAAACGTAACAGATGGAGTGCAGTGTGAAGATATATATGACATCCTCGAGTCAGTCTGTGAATACAAAGTGGATTTTACTGTGTGTGTACGTGTTACGCGGTGTGAAAGGTTGTAAACGTGAGCCGGAGGTGGGTCACTATGAGGGCCAGGGTGAGCAAATGCCCTTCAAGCGCATGAAAATATGATTCCCACTCGGGGGGAGATTTGTCAAGGCAGCATTGATTGGGACTGTGGTAGGAAAGGTGACATGCACAACATGCTGAAACAAGCATCTTCTCGGCTCAGAGCAGCAATACCAATATTTCATCCTGATCTCTTTCCAATAGGTAGCCGCAACCACAAACATGGACACACTCTGATTTACTGCTGCTTAAAAATGTAATTATGTGCCTTCACAAATAAAATCCCTCATCTGATCATTTCATTCATGTGTGAGTGTGTTATGGGCAAAAATCCCCCTCAGAAGGTGTGAATTTTTCCTTTTTTTCCTTTTCTCTTTTTTTCTATTTAGGATGTCACATTGATTATTGTGGATGTAATCAGCACCCTTGGCAGCGTGATTAGTAACTAACCTCAGTGCTTTGCTGCAACGCTGTCTTTATTGTTTCTGTGTACCGAGGAGCTCCTATAAACAAAACAAGTCTGTGCAGAGAGTTGTTATAATGATGCAGTTTAGTTTATCAAATGATGTCCTTCCCTAATCCTTCCTCATGAACCCTGCAGTACTTCTTGCATAGTCAAGAGCATAGTGAGGCACACGCGCACTTGGGTGTGAAAACCCTGTATATGACAGGGTTGGTTTTTAATAACTGCACTTTGCACCATGCAAACGAGGGGAAATAAAGTATTATTCAAAGTAGGAGGTATATTTTTCTGTCATGGTGAAAGTCAAACGAAGACCATGTGTTTTGCTTCAAGGAAGACAACATTCCTGTCACACATAATACGAGAATGTCTTCATGGACATAGTGTAAAAAGTGTAAAATGTATGTGACCATAACCTTGTAAATAAGTAAATAAGTTTGTAGCAGGCATGTATTTCATTACCTATGATTTCTTTGCTGTTCAGACAATCCTAAATGCTGTCAAGTTTGTGACGTGTACATGGTAAATTTGTTTTCAAATAATCTTTCTCAGTTGGAGTGTTAATTCCTTATTATGGGAAATTCATTGCAATGTCACCACCATCAATTTATACAAAACTCAAGTGACATTCACCGTTTGTAAACATATTCCTTTTCTTAGACCCAGCGGATTGATATGCATGAGCAGGGCAATTAAATATGAATATTGTGGACAATTAAATTAAATGGCACTAATTGCTTCAATCATCAGTTCACCATTCATTTTAACACGGCTCCACAGCCGTAAATTTATTTCTCTTCTGTCAAGGGTCCAATGGCAGCATAAAATTCCCATTAGCTGTGTTTCTGAGCCACAAAATCTGTATTTTCAATGCTGACTGTTGGCTTTTCTTTCTCAGCGCAGTCTTTGCTGCTTTTTCTTATGTCTGAAGAAAAAGTGTCAAATGTCAAATATGAAGTTCATGTTCATGCAAGGATCCACCACCAATGCATCAACAAAAAATAATCAAATTTAGAAAGGTGGACTATCATTTTAAAAAGTTGTTGATTTTTAATAATACCATTATGCAATCCACTATACTATCAACACCACACTACCCAGGGAATTAGTTTTAGCCGAGGTGGTTAGTCACCCAGGTCCTGTAGTGTCATGTTTTGTGAACGGCTTAGTCAGTTGATGACATCCTAAACCACAGCCCCACTCATTATATTAATTAGTGTTTATCTGTGAAGTTTAATGTTTTATTTTATAACAGGAAATTCTGTTTATGATGTTAGAAATCCTACTATCCACACTTAATGCAGGTATCATGCACTCTCACATTGCTGCCTCTACCTTTAAACCATTAGACATCATTTACCGTAGTAGCATTTGATCCATCACTCAAAGGTAGCTATCGTATTCATCTCTGTGAGTTATATGAAAAGGTCCGATGGAAGTTATCAGTATACCTGTATTTTACTGTATAAACCCTTTAAGCTGCAGATATTTAAGATCCTAAATTGAGGTCAAAGTGAACCACCGTGACACCAGACTGCATATCAGTCTAGCTCCAGAGCCTCATGCCAACTGTGAATTGGGGATAGCTGGTTTCCAGTAGGATACACATGACTACTGACAGGACCAGCAAGCAACTTGAAGTTAGAGAGTCATTCGTCTGAGATAAGTAAAAAAGGTGTCACCTGTCAGAGACTAAACTGCAGTAGCTTTCCTTCATGTGTAATGCCATGTTGCAAACCAATGAACAGGTCTGCTTAATGATCACATGGGATTTTTACGATTTTTGTTTTCACCAATGTGTTGGAGCACTTTGATTGGTCAGCTATTTAAATTGTTGGATTAGCCAAAAGCTGATATTCCTGTCTGATCTTAAATGTTCCCAAATGAAAAACTGTGCTGGTCGTAAAGAACAACATTAGAAATGTACAACAAGAGATCACCAGGACTCCTAGTCCCTGTTTTCAGTCTGTATCCGGTGAGATCTTAGACAATTCCCAAACAAATAGTAAAAAAAAAAAGCTTAACTAACTAACCAACTAATACCCTGTATACAGCAACAATACACAATTGCACATTAAACCAGGTGACACATGCATGTGGTGAGAGAACATGCTGCCGACATGTAAGGTGGATTTCCAATATAAACTCCAGTGAACACAGTCAGCCAATGCGGAGAAGTTCAGCACCCTGGAGAGCGACTGAAATCCAACATGACAACATGATGAAACCCACCTGGCGGTGATGAGGGCAGCCGGACCCCCCCTCTTTGATGAATCAAGTGCCTCAGCTTTTGCAGAGAGGATAAGGTTAGCATTCCTTGTGCCTCCACTTCCAATTTTTACTTTACCTACACGGTCAGCATTTAAAATTACACAGAATGTGTTTTTTTTATTATTATTATCCTTGTCCTTTCATTTATCATTGATTTGCTTTAGTTATTTCCTTTTATTTCATTCCTAAAATATAAATGAAATGCTTTGCAAGGGCGTCATGGTTCAGCAGTCCTGTGGATTGCAGCCTCAAGGCCAACAGCACATCCTGTTGGTTATCACAGCAGACATTAATCCCCTGAATTTCCGGGACTCAAACCTTGCCTTGTACAAATGTACAAATGTCAAATGTTAGCCTGAATTGACTGGGGAAAGTGGTTGTCTTGCCTGTGTTTCTTTTCTGTCTGGGCTGCTCCTGAACTTTCCCTGTCAGTCTACTATAGGCTAAAGATGAAGAACGACAGGGCACTGCAGCTGAAGAAAATGTTTATATACAGTATGTCTGCATAGAAATGTAAAAATACTGAGCTACTGACTCAAACGGCAGCGACCAAACAGGCAAATATAACACTCTCTGGCTAGTGTGAAGTGTTGGATGGACAAACCAAGCAATTTGAGGCTATAATAAATTGTGTGTGTGGGGGGATTTATTGGTCTGTCTATCTATATTGAATAGACTAAATCATTGGCTTGGGGTTGTGATCCTCACAAGGGTGTCGCAAGGTAATCCTGAGGGTTTGTAAAATTATTAACAGCAAATGAAGGAAACATATCTCTGCTACACAAAATGATGTTCATTTTTTTATCTTTTTGGTAAAACTGCTCACAACTACTAGAGTAGAACTGCTTGAAGTGTCTATAACAAGTCTGCCTTAAAGTTATATTTAAGTCAATTGAATGATTAAGAAGGTCATATCTTTCCATCTTGACTTGAGTTTCATTACATTTGAGCAGGGCTTGCTAGTGCTCCTCTTACTGTAGGTAATCCACATCGCTGTCTGCATGTCAAGATCTTTCACAGCTGAAAACAGCAAAAGCACATGCACTGTGGTGAAGAGGGTACACCTGTGTGCAGTCTTATGACAGCAAAGTACTCCCTTAAGTGTTTTGTTCAGTTCACTACACACACACAAAGTCGCATTCTGAGAAATGCACTGCGGTTTCTGG
Source organism: Nannoperca obscura (assembly GCA_036024295.1). Classification (NCBI taxonomy): domain Eukaryota; kingdom Metazoa; phylum Chordata; class Actinopteri; order Centrarchiformes; family Percichthyidae; genus Nannoperca; species Nannoperca obscura. The sequence continues at coordinate 20,051 of JAVQJL010074286.1, read as the reverse complement.
CAGAAAATAGGTTACAGTTGAACATTCAAACACAGTTCCAAATGGTAATGTTATGTAACTGTTTGAAATTTTTAGTAGCCAGAAATGATGTAATAGAAATCAGTGAATTGCACATAGCATATTATTCATGTTTACCAGTTTGGTCTGTCTGAGAATTAGGATAAGAAAAGCAAGAAAGGCTTTATTCTCTTGATAGATGGCTGTTGTTTAAGAGACAGGTCGGTGCTTCACTGTTCACTGTTCACATCAACAGGTGCCTGATGCAGCTCGCGGTGGCCTGAGTTACGTAAGCATGGTTACTTTTCCATTTCATCATATGAAGAGGTATCACGCCTATAATGATTCTAAATACTATGATGAAATTGTTGTTTTGTTTGTTTGCTTTTTTGACATGACAACACAATATCTTGAAAATACTAGCTCGCTGTTTAAGATCACACAGCAGGTGTGTGTGTGTGTGTGTGTGTGTGTGTGGTTGTGAGAGAGAGTATTTAGTATTTATTTATTCCAGTGTTGTTGGGAAAAACAGATCTAAAGAAAAGAAATCATAAAAATTATTGTAATAGCTACTCGGTGTGTGTTTTTGCTCTTTAGGGACGTTGCCCTTACTGCGGTTCAGTTGAACTGACCACATTTTCGCTGACAGCGAAAGCACCAATGTTTGGGTTAAACACAGTTCTCCAACAGATGGAATTATGTGAATGTGTTTCACAAACACTAGTGTGACATTAGTTATGATACAGCCTTTGGGGAAAGATAACATTAACACTTTAGTCCGACCTCCAGAGTCTGGATGTGAAAATGGTGTGTTGGTGTGTTCTTAAACCAGCATTACTTGCTAGCTTGTGATTATGATTCAATAAACGTGCAACCCATGACCTCTTGCATTGTGGTTATTAAAATATCTGAAATGTGAAATTTCGGCAAGGAAACATATGCAGAGGGTACCCAGCTAGAAAGATATCTGCAGCTTAGCACTCTATTACAAATGGACTGCATTTCAGAGAAATGTTTTTTAGATTATAATCTTTATTTCAGTGGCATTTTGATATTTAACAGGTTCAACATGATCTCCTGGACATATTTTTGGCAAAAGCTTGTCAAAAGCGATTCAAATGTATCAAAAGTCCTTTTCATATGTTACAGGATTACTGCCTACAACACAGATGAGTCTTAAGGGCACTGAAAATGTTACTATTGCACGCATACGACACACAGACTGTATATAAAGTGCAGTATAGGTCTAAATAAACCCCACCCCCTCCATGTTAGCGGATGGGACATGGTTCAAACTAAATAAAGTACACAGAGAAAAAGAACATTTTCAAAAGATGGTTACTGTCACGTTAGGTAGTTCTTATCGCACTGATGTATGTTCAAGTGTTAATCTTTCTGATAAGTTTGGTATTGATTAGTCATTTGATGCTATAAAAAGGCGTCATGACAACTTGCAGTGTGCTTGCAATTGGTTGGGGCGGGACCTTGATACTGCATCACTACTGCGCAGACTCTAGCTCCAAATGACGTCACCAGCACATTATGGGATATTTTGGCTTCATTTTTGCACAGTTGAAGGAAGTGGAGACACGTCGTCCACCTTTATAAAGTGTCTATGAAATGACCCCTCTGATGTCACTTCCTGTAGGTGGACAGGTTTGGCCTGGGATGGGCCATGATGTTGTCAACAGCATCGCTCAATGTATAAAATTACAAATAATGGACACTCGCACACTGACTCAGCCTTTGTTTCAGTATCAGAGAGAAAGATGAGGAATTGGCCACCTGCCAGTGATCTAAAGCTCCACACAAAATCAATATTACAGGCCTAAAATGCAATTTGACACAAGAACATAACAGCATAAAAGAAGAAGGCCTACAGCAGCTGTGTGATCACCACCATTACTACCAATAAAACACTGCTTATAAAACTGTTCATAAATGAGGAAAAAAAAGACAGCACTTAAAAAAAATAATTGGTTGATGCCCATGGATGAATTTATATTCATTTAATAGCAATATAAACATTTCTGCCCTGTGATGGTTCATGAAATAAGTCTTGTTTCTTTTGTCGGAGATAGATTTCGCGGTCAGTGAGAGGAAAGAACGACGGCTTTGTTATTGAGTTAGATTACTTTTTTCTCACCAGCAGTGGGATGAATGTCTGCATAATCACATGTGAAAGAAAACTCTTCTGCCCCCAGCAAAAGCGCTCCGCCACCCCTGCTCCTTTTATCATCAACACCTCCACTTTTCCTTTTTTAAATTTTTACTCCCAGCCGTCGGCACCCAGAACCATCACAACTTTTTCACCCTACTAGAGGCAACACCACACTGTCAGGCCCCACAGGCTATCACTGGGAATCTGCACAGCATGTGCACATCAGACTACAACCTTCCACTTAAAGCTGAAGGACCAGCAGCCCCTCCCCCCATCTCCCCCCACTCACACACACACACACACACATTACAGCTCAAATACAGAAGTGACATGCAACCAGCTCCCACGCATATGTGCACACTCATCAAATGCCTCCCTGAAAATGTTAATGCTGTGTAATTGTGTTGATAGAAGAGGCCAATTTAAATGTTAAATCAAGCTGAGCTTGCTAATATACATTTTTATTCCGCTATTATGTTGAGCCATGATAAGAGTGTAGATTTTTCTGCTGTACCACCCAGGGTCGCTCCACCTGTTTCTAATTGAATATCACAGCTGTACTCGACAAAAGAATAACATTTTGGTAAAGACGGCAAATCTAATGCCATTGCGATTAACAACAGCAGCAGTAAGAGTGTGATTCATGGCTACGTAATTTTAAAGTTCTCTTTTTGCTCCATGCTGAAGCCAGGCTGCAGGGTCAGAGTTTAATTTTCTTGCTTAAGGAGACGTCAGCAAGGCAGATGCTCACCAGCACCACCAGAGTCTTAAGCAGCTTTCTAAAACTGAAGGACGGTCTTCTCACTGTATTACCCTGCTGCCCATGAGGCACATGTGTCACGCACCGGCTCGCCTGGCTATAATTACTGTACACGCGGATGATTTCAAATGCAAGTTTTCCCTGATTCACAATGAGCTGTCATGGCCGATTACCATAGCACCGAATATCCGTTAAAAGTTGGCCGCCTAAACCTCACATTCCCAGGCAGGGTCCCGAAGTCAACTTGTGAAAAACCTCTGGCAGGTCTGGAGGAGCTCCTTGACTCACAACGGTCCTAATCCAGGAGCCTGGAGGGAGGCAGGGCGTGGATGAATAGGGGAGAGGCGATATGCTGAATGGATACTAGAGTGGACTTCAGTGTGAAGTCACACAAACTGTTAACAGTCCAGGCACTTGGTTCGCTGCAGTATGTCACAGCTCTGTACCCACCACTGCAATTTTATTACCCAGTGGCCTCAATTTGTCAAAAGGGATTCTGTGCGTGTCAGGACTTCCCCTCATAACTAAGGACAGTCTAGTTGTGTCTGAGAGAGACAGAGGCCTAAACAGCTGCAGTGAAACAGTTCTAATGCTAACACCCCTCTACTTAAGACAGAATAATCACTGTCAAACAACTGCGTTTCCTCTGCCCCCTCCCTCTCCCACTCTCTAAGATGCTCTGGGGGATTGGTGTGTCATGCCCAGCATAAATATAAAACAGCATTTCCATCTGCCTGGTAAACAAGCTGGCTAAGCTGTCACCTCAGTTCACCCATTTTGGATATTTCCCATAGATGAGGAGATCCAGATGTTTAAAGCTGCACACACGCCTTTATCAAATCAAGCTGTAGAGTTAATTTCTTCTAAAAGCAACCACTATGTTTATATATGCATTATAATGGAAGGGAGCCCACTGGATAGGGATGGGAACTGATGAGACTTTATTGATAGCAATGCTTTTCTCGATCCTGCTTACCAGTCCAATTCTTCATCGAATCCCTTACTGAGACATTATCAATTTTCTGTGTGGAAAAAACGAAGGCCTACGCAGGTTTTCAGCACCAACGTGGAGCCGATGGGCTGATGAGTCTAGCTGGCTGTAGCCTGAGAGCCAGCTGTATCAACTGTGTCTGTGTGTCATCATCTAAAATGGATGAAAAGAGAGAATATCTGCAGAGAATTCATTTTCATTTAGTTTTTTTGGGGGGTTAAAGAGGAAATCTGCTACGTCTGCGTGGCACTAATGTAATTATAACATAGAATATTTACCTTCGGTGACAGACATGCTGCTCGGTTGGGAAGCAGTGGCATTTGTGTGTAGAGTGTCAAATATACAGCATTCCTGGAATTTAAACGTTACAACCTGCACAGTTGTTGTTTTTTCGCCTACGCTTCGGACTGTTTCTTCCTCTCCGCCACGACTCCCACTTGTTGCAAGTTTCCAGCAGTGTAGATGCATGAGTACGATGCCATTGTTTTCAACGCGCATCCGTCATAAAAACATGTCAGCATTGATAAAAGGAATTGATAAACTCTGAGGCATACAATTCCGATGGATCAAAGAATTGGGAATCGGTTCTGGTGGATGAGAATCCTGCAAAGAGGCAGACAAAAAGGACATTTTCATCTTTGTATTGTGTTTGAAATGTTATTTTTATTAAACACACAGAATCAGCTAACTCACTTCTATGTGTTGTTTGTTTACTGCATTTTGAAAGGCTTTGAATGACTTTCCTTTGATGCACTAAGGTGTTTATCTCTGAACAGAAAGGTGATAGTGAATAGAATATGAATCAGGATTAGTTAGTGGAGCTCTATAAGAAATTCAGTTCATCACTATCCACCACTAATTCTCAACCGTATATATAATTGCCCACATATGAAATGTACATATGTTTTCAGGCTATTTTTGAAGCAAACCCACACACACACACACACACACACACACACACACACATAATGTACTACTACAGGAACATCTGTCTGAAATGCTCCACAGAGAAATGAAGAATGAAAAATGGTAGAAATGGTAGCCCAGTAAATTAGTTCACAAAACACAGACACACACACAATCACAAATCCCGCAAGGTTCATTACAACTACATTTAGCCTAATTTATGTGGCCACATTCTCTCAGCATTGTTGTACCTTTTGTTCCCTTTTTAATAGATGATTATGAAATTGAAAGTTATTCAACACCTGAATAGGTCCCCAGCTGAGATGGGAGTCAGCTGTGATTGGACTCTTTATGCAACTTCAACTGGCAATTTGTCTCTATAATTGTATGAATATTTTTTCATAAAAAGAAACTTTGAATTATAAATGCATGTTAGCCATTACTGAAAAAAGCTGTCATATCAATGCTATGCATGCAACACAGCTGATTAAATGTGCTTACAGAACAATTACGGCCATTATTGCATTCATTTTACACTTTTCGTTAACATTGTATTCTTCATAGTAAATTCTTTCTTTGAAGAAAATGTACATAAAATGTTTTTTTCACCTACTCTGTGCCTTGTTGTTGCCTGCATGCTTTGCTAATACAAAACAGTCAGCAGATACTGAAGACGTTCCAAAAGCTGAACGCCTAATTGAACTGATGTCAAATATGTGATCAACATGGGTATTTATAATCCTGTGATCCCCTGACCAGCCACTGTAACACTCATCCATAATTCTGCACACTCGTGCATGCACACACACAAAAAAGACAGACCGATACACACCTCTCGCCTCCTGTCAAAGCAGTTTACGGCTTCATAAACAAAGCGCAAATGAGGCCTGATAGCAGCAACGCGAGCTGTAAAAACCGACAGCAGTGTTGATATCTCCATCAGGGGCGATAGCGATGGCTCTGCTGCAGATATGACGCTCTTCTTTTTACACAACTTATTAGCCAAAGTAATCACTTAACAATGATGCAGGTAATCAGTGCAGACAGGATCATATGGTGACCCATTTCAGATGTTGTCTGCTGGGATATGACCTGAATTTTAAAACGATTGCCATCAGTGTAGCGCCTCCACAAAACAAAACTGTTTGCTATCGGGACACCAATTGTGTAGTGCGAAGAGGAACGGATTTCATTTTGTTTGTTGGGGGATGAAGCAGCATGCGTTTCTTCTTGACACTAGAGTAATTTTTGCCCCGTGAAATCAAATCTGTTTCTCATTACATAGGCAGTGTTTGAAAGGCGCAATGTTGCATATCCATGGGACAATGTTGGGACTGTTTTGAATAAAAGGCATTGTCTGATATTTGCTTTCAGAGATAAAAACTAAGTTCAGTAAAGGATTTTTGGAAACCAAGCTGCACAGCCTCAGTGTAAGAAACCCATTTTTCTTGGGCTAAATGAAAGTTGACCAAACAAATATGAGTTAAAGGCCTTGGGTGCTTCTGTTTTAACAGCAGCACAATAGAATTGCATCCTTGTACGCCAACAAACACATCACTTTACTATCATAACTTCAGTGTTATCGGCCTGAAGATCTCAGAACTTCTCCCCAGCGGACTTGATTCACGGTGTGATTAAATGATTTAAATGGGTCAGAAGAATATTGATAGCCTCTCATTTTCCCCTTGTTGTTGATCAAAGGCGTTCTATCCAGACTAGACAGGAAAGACACTCTCAAATGACTCAAGCTGAAACAGCGAGGAAGGAAACCTGTGTAAAAAGAGCCCTGCATTTCTCCCAAAATAGAAGATTTGTGGTTGCTGCACATTAAGGTGTCAGCCACCGAAGACTTTGCACTCAGTTTTGTTTCCATGGTGGCCATGCATCTTCTGAAAGAAACGATTTAGAGCCACTTCTGTTAACATTACATTTATTTGTCATTTGACCTTTCTTTGTGCAAGGATTACTTCTTGAAACTAACTTTTGCCCTTCCAGCTCTACATGTTTCCAGAAGCTACACTGCATTGTCCTTTAACTGCCTCTATAGTGCAGATCCCATCAGCCCAAACCAAAAATGAAACCCAGGGCCTTGTCTGTGTCAATGCTGACTCCAGTATCAAATTGCCAACACCTTCATATTTGTATTTTTAAACCTTTCCAAACAGAAACTAGCCTTTAGGTCATTTCACTTTGAATTCAGAATGAGGTGACAGAATTCATGAAGCAATGTGCTTTGATCTTGTTGGGTTGTCCTCTTTTTTTTTTTTTTTTTACAGGAAACACCTGCCTCAAACACATTTAGCGAGATTAGGAGCAAGCTTGTTATCTTCCCACTCCACGTTTGTGTCTTTTACAGGACTGGAATTTCAATGCAGGACCCGACACTGTGAAATGGTTTCCACAACCAGCAGAACGCAGGCGACGTTCATTTGTTGCTGAAATGTTGGTTCAGCCACATCAGGGACCTGCTCACATTAATAAATCCCAGCAGTGCTTTTTTTGATGAGGTAAAGTAATGCCGAATCTTTAAACACCAACAGGTGAGTAGTAGTTACAGTGCGATTAAAAAGCTCTTTTATATTCAACCCGAGAGGAACGAATTAATCAACCTGGATGTATTAACCCTTTAACACCGGAGCCTCTAACAGGCCGCCTGGATATATTTTGTTGTTTTGGCCGTAAATTTGTATTTGTAGGGTATTTTCTAAGTAAAGACATTGATTTCTATGTAATTTGATCAAGAAGTGCCTTTTTAAAATTCTGCTTCATTTTTGTGATTCTAGCATTTGACACCTCACCTAAAAGAACTCAAAGAACAATGAACATGCATCACCACTTTCACCTTCAAGAGATTCCTTGAATGCTCAACAACTCTTCAGAGACGTTTTTCGTTGGAATAAAAAACAGAACTCCCTCACAATCATAAAGTTTGCGCTGAATAAATACTTGGAGCTCGCAACACTGCCTTATTGATGTGCAGAATATACATGGGTAGGCGGAAAATCCCAAACCAAATTTCAGTGAGACGGATTATGATCTCATCATCAGGGAAAGGCGATGGCTGAGATTGATTGTGCTGCGTCTTTTACTAAAAAAAAAATTGTTTCTTGGCAGCCCACATTGTGGATTTCTCATAGGAAAATCACTGTTTGCTCAGAAAATAATACATCTGTGTACATTTGCTCCAGGCTAGTGCGTGCCAGCCAACAATCTTTAAAGTGTGTGGTGGTGTTTTATGGCGATAGTTTGACAGTGATGTAGTTAAACTCGCTGCCAAACTTGCTGACCTACAAAGCACACTGCCTGTTTGTTAATGTTAGTGGTTATCTGCCACTATCTTCCTGTGAGATATACACACCTCCCATTGTCACCATGCAGGGTGTAAGCGAGTTGAAAAAGACAAAATAAAAGCACAAAGCATCAGAAGGGCATAAACAATCAGCTATCTCATTTCTGCAGCCTATCTGTCTCGACCCACTACATCGTTGATATCTCACTGGACCCTGCCAATAGTTAGAGCACATCAGCCGAACTAGGCCCGGGCTTTGTAGATCTCATTTGATTTTCACTGCTGATAGTGGATGCGGCAATTTATGCCAGTGCTCATTCAAGTAGATGGAGATCAAAGAGCCTCGTCCTACCCCTCCCCTCACTCCCATCTCTGGTTTCATCAGATCTGCAATGGGACTCACCCACTGAATCACCAGGGTCAAAATCCATTCCTACAGAGCAAGTGTGTACTGGAAATCTTAAGTTTAACACACGGCACTTGAGAAATTTGCATGTATTTAAATGTTTATCAAGCACGGCAAAATGAGTTCTTCCAATCTTTCCCGATCAGACCCGATTGTATTAACAGAAAAATGCAGTGTGACGTGTTATTTTCCAGAAGTAGAAGAGACGGGCTGAGCGATGGTTATCATTTTCTTTTCTTTCTTTCAGGTGTTGCTGAGCTGTATGAATGATTGCATCCCTTTATACAGACAAACATTCATCCACAGTGTAACTATGGACAAGGTTATCTAGCCTTAAATATCAGCTTAGCTCAACACCTAATGCATTACAAATCACCGAAGGGAAAAAGAAAACATTTTCAAATCAATTTTCGTCTTTACGTTTCATTTATGAGTAACACATCTATCCATAATGGATTGTGCGCAAATTGGTACACCTTATAAAATATAAACCAATTTGTTTAGCATTATCGTTGAAAGTCTATTCATTATTTCCGTATAGTTTTATCCATTCAGCTGCACTATAAGAAAATGACAATATTAAAACAAACAATGCTCCAGACAATTGAAGTGACACAAATTTAACAGTCAGCACGCATCTCTTTTACTTTTTACTGCAGTGCAAACTAATATTTCTTTTTGAACAATAATGGGATGCTAGCACTAATTTAGTACATTTTTGTGGTAGGTCAAAATAAAAGGCCAGATTTGGTAACATATGAAATAGGTTTGGAGTGAAAACACAATGTCAGATACGTTACAAAAGGAACATTTCAACAAAAATGGAACATTTTTGCGTAGTAAACATATGACCCCCCCTCTCCTATCATCTTAATCAGCTGATGACCCCTTAGATTTGTCTAAGACCCGGACCCCTACGTTTTGGAGCCACTGTTCCACATCTCACATGTTCTATACTATCGATATGCAACTGCAGTCACGTAAGCTTGGGTAATACATGACACAGAAGTTAATATCATGCCTATTTTGCTGGTGAGAGAAGTGAAATGCTTCTCTGTGTGTAGCAGCCTTTCTGTGTCATTTTAAAATGAGCTCATTACAGAATAACCATGACAAACCCGACTCCACAAAGAAAGGAATAAGGTACAACAAAAAACAGCATGGACCTCGTTTCCATGAGAGCAACTAACACAAACCTGGCAATTCACTTGCACCCAATCAAAGTCCACCTAACTACAGACATAGATTGCTTTATTGTCAACACTTTGAAAATGCAAGACAAAAAAACCTTGCAACTAATTAATACACCGTATTCTTTTTTATGTTTGTTTGGACGTAACACTGAAAGATGCACTTTTAAAGTGATTATTTTATGCAACCAAGGGCCAAAACAAATGGCCAAATATGACAGCAATCACAGAGGATCATTAAATCCACATTCACATTTACGAAACACGGCCAAAGATGCAGAAAAAGGATGCTCAACATTCGCCTAATTACTGAAAGTGATGCTTATGGTGACTGCTGCTGTAATTTATTAATAACTGTAAACATATGCAGATGAATATTCATTCATGCCTTTGTGATGAAAGTCACACTAACAACATCTGTTAAGTCTTTTACAGTCAGGCCCTGTTCTTATTTCTAGCAGATGCTCAAGTCGTTTTGTCAACAAAGTATACCTCAGAAAAGAATAGAACAAACAAGCAAATGTGCCAAATATGTTTATCTGATATGGCATAGGAGAGCTTTTAAAAAGCGGAGTTGAACCAGACGACGTGCAGCCAAAGACTCTCTCACTGGACCTTCAGAAAAGCTGCTCCAAAACTACCATGCGCTGAGGTAATTCACAGAGCAGTGAAGAAGACAAGGCACTGTGATTTAGGTTCCCATTTGCACACAAACGCACATGTTGCCCACGCAGGTGCACACGAACACGCCATTGTTCAGGATTACTCTGTTGAAGAAATTGCATCCTAAGCACACAATATAAAGTGTGGACTTTTTGATCTCTGAAAAAAAGGAGGCCATTTATGGAAGGTAAGAGCATTGTTCTTCAACTCTTGCCTAAGCTAAGTGGAGCACCTCAATCAAAAATTCCTTTTTTTCGAAACAAACAAACAAACACAAGGAAATCATATTCGTATCAACAATATGAACAGTAAACTGATAACTTTACCTATTTGGCTTTGGCTGATACTGTTGCAATGTGGAGCAGAGCTACTCTGAGGCATCAGTGGAAATTGGAAAACAACAGATTTCTTTTTTTTTCTAGATACAAACTTTTCCATCTTGCGCCTGCTTCAAACAACTTCTCCATGAAGATAGAAGATAAAACCTACTTTAAGCTGTGTGGAATGATGTAAACAACACAAAAAATAAAAATGGAAGAAAGATGTATCTGTTTTTTTCATTTTAAAGTGTGAAGAAAACCCATATTTGACTTTCAGGTCTTTTTCTTAACTTGTTCTGAGGTGTCATATACAGCTCAACCTTTTCAAATGTCAGGTGTATCCTGCAGGCCACGGTATAATAAGAATTCAGTGGCAGCACCTGTTTATCTCACATACAATAAGTATTTTTTTACCTCTGGTGTATCTTGTAGAAATTATAATGATATTATTCTTGTAATTAAAGGTGCATACAAAGTTTAAATGTTTAAAGGTTTATTATGAGTATTTTTTACGAGGACATTGCACGCTGATCAACATTACCTATGCCAAGGTTAGCTTCCTGAACATTTTCCACTGAAGTCCCCGGCAAGAAACTGCAAAAAGAGTAAAAGCACAAACCTGTATTCAGTAAGTCTATTCAGATGGGGGAGGCAAGCATTGAGGCATGATTTTTTAATTGGTTTTCTTTAACTGTTGCATGTTGAAACCGTTTAATAATGGTACAAATTTCACAGGCTGTATTGAAACACTTGAAACACACAGGATGTGTTTACTTTTCCTATATTTAACCAAACCACAACCTTTACTTTTAGGCAAGGCAGCTTTATTTATACAGCACATTTCAAACATAGAGGCAATCCAAAGTGCTTTACATAAACAAAGAAAAACATTAGAAAGACATAATACAATTGTAAAATAAAATATAAGTTTCTTTTAAAGGTTTTGTTAAGGTGGAAAATCAAAGACATGATCCTTTTCCTAACCTGTCCTTTATCCTTATCTTAATCAAAGTGTTTTGGTAGCCTTAACCTAACCACACATGGGAGGCAAGTTTTCTTTGTACACCCACTATTGACCCAGACCACATTCCTACAACTGTGCTGTACAAGAACATAGCACCTCCTGGAAAATGTATTGCCACTGAACAAAACAAAGAACAATTCAGTTCTTTAACTCAGTATATGAATGTAGTTTTCAAAGGTTGTAATTGAGGGAAAACCTAAACAAGAATTTAAATTCCATTAAGTCGAGTTTGATTTTTAATGCCATAAAGTATAAAAAGATGCTAGTAATAGCAAAACTATGGGTCAATTTTAGCATCATTCATAAATTTGTGCCAGCCCAGGTTTCATGCTCCAGACTTAGCCACAAACAGAAGCTGGTTATTATTCATATTTGAGCCCAAGGCTGTCCGCGCTATACTCCCCCTGACACAACCCCCACATTGTCATGTTGTCAACAAACCAGCATTGAGGTCTCTGAAAATCCTGTCTTACACTGTCCTATCATCACACCTGCTAGAGGGCATGTTGCAGCTGAGAGACTCCGACTGCATGCCACATTTTAAAGCAGGATACGAAGCCGCTGAATGAAGAGGGGTGGGGGGGTCTATGGTCTCACTGTCAAGGTGTGGTGACCCGTAAAACACGCATCATAACTGATTTTCTTGATTTATCCTTGTGGTTATCCTTTCCTGGAAGCTGTAAATGATGTGCGGGCCAGAGCTTATCCAGACCCGCATCTAAAAACCGGCCATTGCAACAGGGCTTATGGAGATAGTCAAGGGTCTTGATTCACTAACACCACCTACACTAAGCTTATCAGGCTGTGCAGATGCTGCTACCAAAAGAAACAATCATTCTTCCTTTGGTTCTTTATCTTTAGTATGTTTTAAAGGGTGAAGTCATAATGAGAAACTTGACAGCTTATAGCTTTTAGACACCACACTTTACAACATAGTAACAACCATAATTTTATTTTATAGCCTACCTGTCTTAACATGCAGCGTAAAATGGAGGTGATTATTCAATTAACTGGATTTGGCCAGGTTGCATCCTTTAGACAGCCATGCACTAACTAATGCAATATATACATTTATCTATATTACCCTGTCAGTTGACTTTCCACATAGGACTTATACTGTGTGGATGGTTAATGGATATTAATAATTCAATTTGCTAATGTCTACACTGCTAATAATTCACAAGCAATTACAGTGAAATGGATTCATTTGAAAAAATGCGGTGTTGACATCTACAGTAATGAGCCTCCTGCATTTATGTAGAAAAATTGATAATAGTTGTTTTTGCAGAGCATTCAGAGGCAGAGGTACAAAGACATTTTAGGTGATAATGGTGCTGCATTATTCAAAAAATAAACCTGCTACTTTGAATAATTTTTGTTAATGCAAGAGCCAAAAGCCATTCTTTACCTTGAATTCACTTACAGCCCATTAGCTCCTTCCAGTCAAACACTGCTTTGTTGTTCTTTGGTCAACATGCTGTCTCCTCAGCAAACATTGATGTAGGACACCTGCTACCTATAGGTTAGATTATGTGGTAGCTGTCTACTTCCTGTTTTGAAGTGATTGCCATCAAAGCGAAGCGCCACAGCATGTGGACTGGCGGTATGTTAGTCAACAAGCTGTTTATATTACGGGACACTCGACATTGGTGATTTCTGGCTTTTTTTTACTATATAAAACATTGGGCAGGTATGCTTGACTGCTTTCATTCTGCACGGCTGTTGCTCATTAATGACTGGGTCGGAAAACACAATTGGTTGCTAGGCTGCCAGTCTGTGAAAAGATAAACTCCAATTAGTTCTCTTAGTAATTAAAATGTCCGTTTGCATAAGGAATACTGTTAGCTGAACCTTATTTCAGGGTAGAAGCACACAAACTTGGTAGGTCTAAGAAATAATTTCCTCTGCCAAGTAAAATCACACACTCGCAGCATCACACAAGGCAAGGAGGGGAATAAGGCTAAAACTATGGTGATTATAGCCCCTTAAAACTGAGCAAGTGGTGGTCGTATTAGATCATTTTAAAGATCATATTACAACATTTCACAGACCTTATTTGCCGACTCAACTGGCCCCAAATCAGAGCACAGGATTTGATCTTCCAGCACAGGAGATGCTGTGCACATTAGTAGTAGGTTGTGATGTGAGAGTGTAGAGAGAATAGAGAAAGAGGTTGTGACGTGTGCGCCACAGAGCGCTAACTGCAACATTGTTTTATTATTTAAGCGCCACTGAAGCATGATAAAAGGGTTTATTCTATTTCAGCACGTTGGTATCCTCATGAAAAGAAGTACCTCCCAAGTTGGGGATTTATCTTTATCGCACAAAAGGTTAACATCGCCCAGTTAATTTCCTCGGGGTAGAGAGTTAAATTTGCTACAACAATGACACGAGTTTTATAAAGGGGATCTGTGTGTAATCACTTTAATGAAAATATTAAATGGGAATGACATGAGGTCTAAGACTGGAGGCTCTGATGCCTCTGACTCATTCATGTAGACCAGGGCTCGGACTCCCTGCAGCTGTTTTGGTTCCCTCAAAGTACAAAGTTTGGGAATCAAACACTGTTTTCCTTTTTAGGCTTTCATTTGCATCTTGAAAACATTAAAACAGTAGCTTGGACTATTTCAGTGGAGTATTTACAAAATAAACCCAGAAAATGAAGGCAACTTTACATTTTAGAAAGTTTAAATATAGTTTATCACTTAAATATACTTATACTTATATAATATACTTGATATTTGGTTCCTCCTCATATTACAATGTACCCTGGTAACCAAAGAGTCAAAAACTTAATTGATAAGTAAAGAAAATGGCATTTCAGTCTAGGAGCAATTGGTATACAAATACAGAATCTGCAGCGTCTAAATCCTTAATGAGCAACGTGTTGTTAATGAGCAAGAAGCGCACTGATGTGAAGAAAAGTATTACAAAATGTCCCTTTAAAGGGATCAGAAGTATCTGTGTTACATGTAGACATTATTATTCAGGTAATATTTTAAGTCTCGCACAGAATTAGCTCATAGCTGACTTCAGAGCGCTGGATATTTAGTCAGGTGATAATTATTCCAGCAGTCACCAAGGGACATGTGTGGGTATGAAATTCAAGCCAGGACATAAAAATGAAAATATCATAAATTTGTGGTCTAGTTCTGCACTGGTGTCAGGTGCTTTAGTCAAGCACAGTGTAGTTTAATTTAAATACTATGAATATTCACTTCTAGAGAATACTAATCACTGCAAACACTGATTCTGAGGGATTAGCAGCGCCTCGTCATGAGTTGTTTCCCAATGAAAGCTGAAACATGAATATTAAGTCAGAAGAACAGCAAAATGGTTCTGGTGGTTCTGCACTACGATGTGGGGAATTATTGAGCCTTATGGAGAAGTACTTATCACTTTAAGAAATTGTGCACATATTCTGAGCAATCTGAACTATATTCATTAGTGCAGTGACTTCTGAGATGACAATACCCCGGTAGATAGCAAGATAACACAGTAAACTATATGCAGTGCGACATACTAATAGCTGTAATCCTGATAGAGGTCTCAAAGTAAAGTCCAAAATGCCTTCTAGATATTTTTATCCACACAATAACTTCACATAATCAATATGTTAACTGAGATAAGGATTGATCTTGCAGTTTAGGAGTTGGCTGGACAATTTTCTGCTTCACTTTATGTGGCTATATGTGTGCTATATATGGGCAGCGTGAAACCTAATATTAGAGTTTAGGTTTTGTGTGAGAGGCCCCCAGATTGCTGTGATTTCATCTCTTCTCTGCACAAAACAGTACAAAGGAAATGCTGAGACAAGGATGAATGACCTAATCTCATTTTATTTAAAAGGTTAGCCTTTTCTCCATCTCTTGAGCCCCTAGCCAGCTCTGGACCACCAGGTGGCCCATCTCCCCTTTCAAAGACAGGCAATGTGCCCTATTTTACAAGACATTTAGAAATGTCACAGTTATTAACAGCCGGAAATCCAACCTAACCTATCTTCTTCAGGGAAGAAATAAGAGAGAGGCTAGCACACATGAAGTCACATTGTAGATTTTAAAGTACATTACTCAGCACCCTCTTAATCCAGAATCTTCTAATTCATCTATAACAGACATTATTAGCCATCTTCACACTGCATAAACTATATCAATCCAGCTTGGATACCATTGTAATTTGGCACAAGCAAGATTTGCTCAGTGTTTTGGCAGAGGGCCAGCTTAATTCTATTTTTTTTGCTGAAGAATTCAATTTTCTCGTAACGCCACATATGAACACTGCCTCGTGATTTACGGTGTCCTTCCCTTGGACGCGTGTATGAACACAATCATTTACACCTGCAAATGGATTGCTGGTGGCACATTTCTGACCATCAATTGGTGCTACAATGCTGTTGTCTAATTCTGTGCTTTTGTAAGACAAGCAACAACAAAAAAAATAGAGAAAAGGCCAACCACTATGCATTCTCTCATGCCTGTAAAGTTGCAATTCAGGTACCTCCCACATCACCACCTCAACTATTTAATACTAAAACTATCAAATATAAATTGTTACAGCGCCTTACCTAAAGGGGTGGGAATATCATTTTATGCTAGAGGATTCAGAAGTAATGTGTGTCAGAACACGTGTATAAATCCCAGTTCTAGCCACGACAAACATAGGCAGAAGTGACATATCCATTATGTCTGTCTGAAGTAGGGAAGTGACCTTTGAAACTCATTCTGTTCCTGCGCACGGATTAGAATGGGGAGCACAAATTCCTCTTTTTATCAATCGAATGTCTTCAGTGTTTGTGAGTTCTCACTCACCTGAGTAATTGGACAACAGGATTTATGTTATAATGAAATGCTTAAATAAAAGAAAAAGCTAATGTTTCAGCAAACTCTCCAACCCACTCTAATACCTCTAAAGTAACTCGTTTTGCCAGTGAATGATAATTTGGAGACATGCAGTGGTCTAAATCATATTATATCTAGAGGAATGTGGGGGACAGACACAGCCCTAATGTGCATGCCAGAAAGAATAAAACAAATCAAAGTGAAACAGTCAAATCCCTGCATGAGGCTGCAGTGAGGATATGCTAACTCAGATGAATGTAAGTGAGCTGTTGTGCTGTCCTGAAAACAGTTTAACTTCTTTATTTGCAACTGTCTTGAAAATGTAACATTTAACTCTAAGAGTGTTTAGATGAATAAGATCCCTGGTGAGGCTGAATATAGTGCATATTAAATGGAAATCCCAATAATTACATTTTGAGCTTGAACTTGGCTTGAGGTTTCACCACCAATTAAGAGAAAATCAGCCAAAGCAGGGATTTGCTGCATTTAATCAGCTGACTTGAAGGGCTGGTTGTGTTGAGTCGCAGCGGTAAGGCCAAAAGATAATTTGACTAGACACACATAGGGCATGCTAATGACTGTCTGCGCTTCATTACACCCAGTCTGGGACTGCACTGTTGAAAAGAGTATTATTGAACAGATCCTTCTATCATCCACCGTTTCTATGACTTAAGCTCCCTCCTGCATCACCTTTCTCTTGAGTTTGGTGCATAATATTGTTTGCATATCTGAGGCTAACTGAGAATGCCATTGCAATGTCATTACTAGTGCCTTTGCACTTCATTTACCAAGCCCTGACACAACAGTGATACGCTGGAATGAGAGTCCCGGCTGCTGAAGAGATGGAGATAACAGGATGATTCATAGTCTTTCAAAAGAGGTCACAGCTTCCTGTTCCTTTACGACAGGAATTTGGGATTCCCTCGGTGCACACAGTGAAGGGCAGCAAGCCAAGCATCCCATTTGGCATACAAAATCAGCTGTGGTGTGGATAAGGAGCAAACACCTCCTGTTTATCCTTTCTTTTTGATAAACATTATTTAATTTTCTAATTATTTCAGAGTAATTTCAAGTGCACAAATGCACCCCTGTAATATTTAGAGATGCTATTACTGTCAACAGCAAACAGGCTAAGATATGCTAAGATACAATTTAATATTCATACGGAGGACCTTGATCACACCGGGAGAAATTGCATAAAGCAAGACACGTGTTACCCAAGTAGGATGTGCAATTCACTTCTGATAAAACACGGGGATGTGAAGGTTAAATGGAAGCGCTTCCCTCCATCTTCCCTGTTTCTAATTACTGGGCAAGAGCGTGAGAGAGCCACGCTCCTGACTGCAGCTGCCTGGTGACTGCAGCAGAAACCAAATCTTCTCTGCTGTCTGTTATACTGAAAGTGACCAGAACCTCCGGCACTCTGTCAGTATTTCTGTAGGGAGGATTGGGCTTGGTGACAGCTGTTAAAGTTGAACCTACCCTTCCTGATGAATTAAATACTGTCTTGAATTTGTAGATCATAACCAAAGATAGCCATCAGGGTGTACTGTCATGTTGACAACGTGTGAATATGCAGGGGTTGCACTCATGCACATCATGGCACTTGTAATAAACAGACAGGATCATTAATTAAAGCTCCATTTTAATGAGACTGTCACTGCCTCCTGGCTAAGATCCCACGCAATGCTGTAGTGCACAATAGTTACATTCCATTATCATTGGAAACTGTTGCCCAATGAATCATAATGTTTGTGGTTTGTCTCAACAGAGTGTGGTTTTAGATTGGTGTCTAATTCAGAAATTGCTGGTTACTTGTTACCTATTACTTAGTCATTTTCTTTGCATATTTCACCCATAACACCATGCATTTTCACAGCAGCACAGCAAAGTGGCTTCACACAGCAACTTCATATTTTTTCTTGTCCTGAATGACGCAAAAATTCTATTAAAGGATGGATTTCAAAGGCAGATGAAAATCAAAAGCTTGCAGATGCAGAAATAAAACTGCTGCATTAGAATTTCATCTCATCAGATAAACTGAGTGTTGGGTTCATGTATCACAAAGTTTTTCAGTAGATGTTATCAGTTTGTAACTCTTCAAACTGTCACCATATGAAGGCATGTTGGGGTATAACAGCATCACACCCACACAATTATTTAAAATGACATACAGTTTAGTCCTGTATACCATGGGGAATTTACCTTCTTGCTTTCAATTTTTAAATTGAACACATTATATTCTTTGTTTGTTATGTTAGGACCCACTTCCTGTCAATCCTAAATAATTCAAGCGAACAGAAAATTTAATAGCAAGGTGCTTCCAACACCTAAAGGTTGAATGTTCCTTTCTGGCTTAAATATTTCTTCTGAAATAAAACCTGTATGGTGGAATAAAGACACCTTGCAAGTCTATTGTGTAGCTGAAACACAACAGGTAATCATTAAAACATTTATATCTGTAGAGCACTTCTAATCCAATCCACCAGATAACAATGTTTTAGGGACACTACAACATGTAAATTCCACACAAAAGAGGTCAGAGATAAGCACCAAACCTGCCCTGAGGCAGCTAAATATTGAGTCACACTGCCACTATCCCATTAAATGTTACATTTTATCTGAAAACACCCTACTCCCGTAATTATCTGTAGTTTGCAACTCAAACAGAGACAGCATAGCATCCAATGTTGGATGTCAGTTGGTATAAGCCCCTATTTAAATTAAAGACACAACTGAGAATTTGCACCCAGTGGCCTTTTTTTTAGATACACCTGTACAATCTAATGCAATCCGGTACAACCGTTCTGCCATAGAGTGCTGCAAGGATGATGTATTTTTGTGGGCCAACCCGTAGTAAGCATCACCTTGACAAAAAAACCTGGAATTTTTCCATTGGATATTGGATTATTGCAGAAAATAATTTTCTCACGCATTTTGTTCAGCAAGATAATCTCCTCAAATGAAAACTGCTTTTATGTTGTTTTTTTTAGCTTAAAAGAAAAAAGATAACATTAGGCTATAAACCCCATAACTACACCACTATATTAAGATTTAGATTTTATTTTCTATAATGCTCAGTTATTGTTGCCACATGGTCATAGAGGTGTTAATTAAATTATGTGTCTTTGAGGTCTGGGCTGTATTATATTCACAAGTGTTTCTAATATCCTGCCCTACTTATGGATGTAAATGGGAAGGACAAACAACCCAAACTTCCAATGCATTCAGCACTGGATTACTACCAAAGAGGATACAACAATGACGCTTTTAACAAACTCTTTCACTCTTTGTCCATGTATCATGCAGGACGGTCTGCTACTGTTTTTGCAATAGACAACCACATTGTCTGTCACTCTTGTCTTATGAATCATCAGGATCAAAGAATAAAGTAAGGCTCTGCTATCCAACATAATTCCACAAGACTTGTTAAATTCAGCCAACAACTGGCTTTCAGCTTTGATATACCTAAGTGAACTAAAACCTCTCTCTCTCTGTGTGTGTGT